>VZSE01006462.1:7031942-7094566 GCA_013398275.1 Promerops cafer | reverse complement strand
TTTTTTTTTTTTTTTCCCCTCTTTTCACATAGGCTGGGCAGTGATGACAACCAGTTTGAGGTCAGCATGGCCAACAGTGGGTGTGAGGTGCATCGCTTTGACCCCAGCATCAAGTCAGCACACGTTCAGGAAGGTCGGCACCTCTGGTACCATCGCCTCTCCATTGACTGGAGGGATCCCAACCCAGCCATTGCTGCTCACAAACTTCACAGCAACACAAAGAAGCTGGGCACGGTATTGAATGAATTTGGACATCAGAAGGTAACGAAGGACTTGGGCGTCAGGTTTCTGACCGCAGGGTTGGGTGTTGGGAAAGCTCCAGATCTCCCTTCTTGCTGCCTGAGAGCACCATGCACTTTCCAAGGTTTTCTCCTGATAATGTCTTTTTTTTTCAGCAGTATGTGTAATGCATTTCTCATAGGGGTGCCTTGTCTGTCTTGCTTTCTCTGTGTGCTGATAACAGCCACAATAATTTTAAATCCCTAGCCATATACCAAATACTTCCTTTCTCCTCCTCACTTCCTTTTCCCTTGAACTATCTGGTGACATTGGGTGCTAGCACACTTAGTCCTGTGGAAGTTCTGGTCTTTGCTTGAGAATGAAAACTAAACTACTCACACAGACAAGTTTATAAAGAGAAAACAATATTTGCAACAGTAATTAGAAGAGAAGAGGTAATGGTTTGTTTACATTTTCAAGGTCACTGTTCCTAATTACAGTCCTCAAAAACAAAAACATCCTGTTTTGAAATTGGCAACAATCTGTGGGGTGTTTTTTTAACATTTCTCAGTTTGTTTTTAAGGAACTATAAAGACATAAGAAATCTTCAAATCTCAAATAAATGTTGCCATAATACATTTCAGGAAGCTCTTAGGTTGCTTTTAAGAGAGTTTTTCCTTCAGAAGATATACAAACATGAATTCAAATGCTAATATACTTCATTGCCTGCAGCTAGTTCTGCTGTCTTTGTCTTTTAAGAAATAGGCAGCCTGGGCTAAGGAGGAGCTCTTCTGTAAGATTTACAAAGCAAGCAGTGCAATGTTTGTTTGGTTTGTTATTTAAAAATGCAAGATATCCTTTTCGGTTTGCTTTTTACTTTTTAAAAATGTTTTCTTTTGGTTCAGCTCTATTGACTGGAAAATTTTGAAGATAAGAGCAGAGAAAAGGAGCCTTTTCCTTCTTCTTCCTAATCATACTGTAACTGTACTAGGCTGTGCATTAGTGAAACATCTGGGGAGACAGAGAGATGGCTTTTCTTTGATGTGTGCCTTGCGTTGTTTTGATTTTAGAAGAATTAGTCACACAGCAAAAAATTAATGACCCAATCCAGAAAAAGTGTACAGCCTTGTGACATACCAGACCTGCTGAGGTCAGTGTCAGGCTATCATGGTGAACAGAGTGCTTGTAACACCTGTGAATGAGAAGGATGTAGGGGTGAATTCTGAGGGTGTAACTTTCTGAAAACCGTGGGCTGGACGGCAGCCAAGGAACATAATGCACACATAACACATGTAACCAGGTTTTCCTCTCGTTGTGTACATGTGACATGGGATTTGGTTGAGTGTTTTGGTGCATTACGAACAGTGTATAAAGCCTCTTGCTCTGGTAGCATTTGAGGAGCTCCCTTGTGTAAAGCTATGGCTTAGTGAAGTCAGGAGCTGACTTTCTCATAAAGGGGTAAAGGTGTTACACACTCTGAGACTTTCTGGTGTTTTATACTTGTGAAGTACCTTAATGGGCTGACTATCCTCCATTTTTCTATTTAGGTTTTCTTAACTTAGAAGGAAGGCAGCCTGAGAAGTTGTGTATTGCGTAGAGACACCATTCTTTGGGTGAATGTGAGTGTAATGTTCCCTCGACTGAGTAAATAAGTTAATTCAAAACAGTTTCACAGAATATTTTCCGAAGCACTTTTTTTCAATTAGAAAATTAAAACATGCTCTTCGTCCCATTTTTAATTTAAAAAACCCTTCCGCCTACCCTCAATGTTGTTCTGTTCCCACTTCAAGGCAGGAATTCCAGGCAGCTGCATTTGAAGTTAATGCCTCATTTTATCCATGCTTTTATTCTTTGAGATTTGGGACTTGATCCAAGACCCTACAAGTGACTGAAACTATTTCCACTGATGTTAAAAAATCAGGCTGATGAAGACTGCACAGACAAGATCTCCTGGAGTTCTTGCTGCTGTAGTCTTGAAAAGAAAACTTCCTTTTTGGGGGTTTTGTGTGCAAGAGAATCAAAGAACTTGGATGGGCTCATTTGCACCCTGACTCAGATGAGAGCACGCTTGCTATTCTGCAGGCAATACTGGGACCTCATCCACACAAGGGAAACCCATCCTGATATTTTGGCAAGAAATACAAACACTTTTTGGAGTCAGAGTGGATGTTAGGAAATATTAGAAGAACTTGATCTTTCTAACTGGCTATGTGGCAAAACAGTCCTCAGTTCTCTGAGGAGTATAAATAGCCTGGAGGCAGAGGACTTACCTAGTACTATATTAGGATGTGGCTGACAAAGGAAACGTGTAGTCAGAGTATTTTTGGGAACCATTAGAGTGTGAAATCTCTTAAGCCCTGGAATAATCTCCAAAGGATGTAATGGGAGCCTTATTTCCTGATATACAGATCTAAACTGAAAATTTACTGCTGTATCTTCTTAGAAGAGCAATATTTTATCAGCCACAGGAAAGCATAAAGATGTAAAAATTGATCTTGCTCATCTTCCCTTCTTGTCCCTCCCTACCCTCAACTGTTTTGCTGAACATGCACACTCTGTAGTGCACTCTTGATGAACAGTGGGGAAAAAAAGGGAGAGGGCCCATGATTCTTATGGCAGTGGAGTTCAACTTTATGAAAGCTTTCACTTTCCTATTCTCTACCTACCTACAGGGGTGAGGATGCTACAGTGCTGGTGTTTCCCATGGGTCAATGATAGATGCATGGAGAGCTTCCCTCACAGAGAGTTGGTGGATAATTCAAATCAGAAGGGATCTTGAACGGCTTGTGATTCGGTCCTCTTCTCAAAGCAAGGCCAGCTGTGAAGTCAGACCAGGTTGTTCAAGGCTTTATCCACTCTGGTCTTGAAAAACACTGACTTTTCTCCAGAACAGAGACTGTCCAGCTTCTCTGGGTCAGCTCTTGTCCTGCTCAACTGTTCTCTTCATGAAAATATTTCTCCTTATATCCAGTCTGAACGTCCCTGATTTCCATTCCTGCCTGTTGGCTCTTCTCCTACTTCTATGCACTGCTAACCCTTAACAAGAAATTCAAATGAAGCCACTAAGTATATTCTGTATTGCAAAGATTGTGCTGTGAAGCACAATTAAAAACTTTCTACAGAAAGGCCCTGAGCAGCAGAAAAAAGCAAGAGTTCATTCTGTCCCAAATGGGCATGTGTGGTCACACATGCAAATTCTTATTTCAGTAGTAGTTTTCCTCCCTCTAGAGCTCTGCAGGACAAGTCTCTTGTCATGCCCGCAGTAAGTCCTGTGAGTTTGCATTCCTTGGCAGTATGGCTCACCAGTGTATGAAATTGTTTCTTGTAAAACAAATTAATCTGGAAAGGAGAATCTGAGAATGCAGAGTAAAACCCTAATTCTATCAGGAAGTGCTCATAGCCATAACTTTCAGGGGGCAGCAGAGCTGTGTTCAACTCCTCATATTCAAGTTACCTCAAACAAATTGTGTAACAGACCAAACTGTGTCACTGTTTGTCATGAAAATAAATGCAAATCAATCTTTACATCCTGATTTCGATTTGAAGGCTTTAATTTACACTCTCTTCATGAAGATTTTTTTTCTGTAACAATGTGGGTAATTTTGCTTCATTTTATTGAATAGGCTTCAATTTAGAATCTCAAAAGGAAAAAACTCCTTTCCTTCACCTGCTATTTAATACTCAACACAACTTCAAAACACTATACCCTGAAGTCATTTTGATTAATAACATCATCTCCTCCTAGGTAAGTAATTTATCACTTGCTCTTCTCCTCAAGTAGATACTATAGAATTTATTTCATGCTACACTTTGAGTTTTGTGAAGGCTGATGTGAAAGGACAAGTATTAAAGAAAAGATTAACCACTTTTGCTTAAAATCAACTCTGTTGGTAGTACACAAATAGATATAAAATAAAAGTCCAGAGAAAAAGTGTAACAGCTTAGATGTGCATGGTGATTTTATTAACAAAACAAAAAATAACAAAAAAATAACAAAAAATAAACTCTTCAGGTTGGGAAATGTCCACGTTCAAGTTTTGTAGCAATGAAATCCATGTAATTACTCTTTACTATGCATACCTTATGGCTGTAGGGGCCAGAACAGGCTTTTGAATTCTTGACCCTGCCTAGCCAAAATCATTTAAGTTTGGTTATCCCTTGCAAGGCTAGACTTAGGTATTGCCCAGGGAGGCTGGGGGTTGCTCAGTGCGAGTTGTGTTCGCTGAGGGGCTGCTGTGCCCTAGCTCCGTGTGTGGGTGCCACCAGTGTTTGCACACTCAGCTCATCCTAACTCACAGCAGGACCTCAGTACCAGCTGAAGAGCACCTGCAGATGGGTCCTGATGTGGAATCCTGAGCTCAAGATGAGAAGCCAGGGGCTCAGAAGCCCAGGAGCTCCTGCAGGGACATGAGTCCTTGTCTCTGGTGCTGCTGCAGCCGGGGAACAGCCCCCATCACCTTGCTGGAGTGGGGGGGCACAAGTTCAGATCTGCTCTGCTATGTGTGGCCTAGTGTCAGAAAGAGCAAGTGAGACCAGGTCTTTTGAATTCTTGCATCACAAATCCTAAAGTAAATGTTTGGAATTCTGAATTCTTGAAAGGGCTTAATTTTTTCTTTACTTTTTATGCTTATTTGGGGCTTTTCCAAGATCTCAGTTCTAGAAGGAAAAAAAGCCACCCTTCATCTGATTTTTAGCCTCATTATTTTCACATCTAATTTTTCTTGTGCAATCAACGGTCTTTAAGCTGAAGTGGCCTTTTTTCTGCAGCTGTTATTTACCATCCACATATAGCAGTGAAGAACAGCCTTTGCTTTTGTAGGGTTATCATACTGGCCTTTCTAAGATTTCTCCAACATGAGAGATCCTATATTTCCTATAATATCTTATTTGTGTTGTGCTGCCCCTCCTGCAGCTGGAGCACCAGCAATCAGTACTATTCAGAAGTCCCAATGGTGTCTCTGCTAAGGCTCAGGCTGTGACTGCCTTCTTCCTGGAAATGTCCTGACTGTCCTTCCCTGGAAATGTCTGCACTGCTACTGCTTATCATCTTGTTTGCTTTTTTGTGACTCATCAGCCTGTCTCTTTGTTGTATCTGTTTCTGAATGGCACAGTAGAAAGAGTCCTGTCCCAGAACACTGTTTTTTTTCAAAGTGTAAGTGGCTGGTCATGACCTATTTGCAGAAGGAGTAACTCTGCTCAGCGAAGTCCCATTTTAGTACTGCACCCTTTTGCACCAGGCAGATGCAATACCATAGCATTTAGAGCTTATAGTCTAAATAAATGACCTGCCACAGGATGGAGGAGCACGAACCTCACCTCCATTAACTTAAATTTCTACATTTGAGGTAGCTGTTGAGGTCCTTATAGACTCAAGCTAAACTGTTATGGTGCAGTTTGTCTCATTCAAGGGCAGATATTGCTGCAGTTTGAGCACTAACTGGTGCCACGTGGGAACCTTTTGTTTGGGGGTGTCTCAGAGAGCTGGCAAATCTTGCTCCCCTTGCTGAAAAGAGGCAGTCAAGCTGGTGCAGATATTTCCAGCTGCATTTGGAAATGCTGCCTTCTGTAGCCTTGTAGTAGTTGCCCCTGAGTAATCTACAAGCTCATGGCACACAGCATTTCTTCCCTGCATGTATGTATTTTTTCATTTTAGGGATAATGAAATCAAGGTGGTGATAAGTCTGTATTTGCTTAGCCAGCTGGGGCTGCTGCTGCCCAAATTATTCTAATTGTAAGTAGATTGAAGAGTTTGGCTGCAACTAAAAATGGGCTTGACAGCCTCATGTTTCTGGAAGCGAAGATCTTTGCATAGTGATTTACTGCTCACCGCCTCTTGCTCTCTGTTGTGTGCACGAAGTGCCTCATGCACTTTCCTTTACAGGGTTTTCTCTTGGTCCCTTACCTCTCCTTTTGCCTCATTTAAATTCTCTCCACCAGGAGCACTTCCCAAGACATTGTTAAGAGTATCAGTATGTCTAGAGAGCGACCTGAAGGTGCTGTTTAGTATGCAATTGTCAGGCATGGAGGAAAGATCTTTTTAATGATACCATTGGCTGAATATGGTGCAATCCATACCCTTTTCTTCCCCTGGGAAAAGGACTAGTGCAACACCTGAATTGTAATGAAAGCGTTGAAGTATTGCGCTGTTGAAGCAGAACTTATTCAGGTCATCTTTCAAAAAAAGAAATAAAGGCACTTTGAAAGCATATTATTGTCTGCTAAAAATTAGAAGGGAAGGACAATTCTTTTTAGGGTTTTATTTTCCTTTTTTTTGTCTTTGCTGTGGTTGTTAAGACCCTTCCGAAAAAAAACAGGTAATAAAAATCTGTTTTACCCCAGCTTTGCTAGAGGGCTGTGCAAGCTGTGTTCAATTCCACCTTCTTATTTGACTATTTCAGTGTCTAAGAGTTGCATTCAGAGGAGCATGGCACTCGCTGCAGGCACTGTGGAGTCAGCATTGCTGTGCTGCTGCTGTAGAAAACCAGTCAGTCCTGGCTCCCTCCTCCTGCCAAACCTGGGGCTTGGCAGGAGCCTGGGGAGCCTGCCCTGCTTCACAAGGTGGTACCAGATGCAGGACACCTGCTGAGCTCAGACCTGTATGCACACTCCCCAGCTCCTCCTTAAGCCACTAACCCTGGCTTAAACACAGTAATGTGAATCTTATGGTTTTAGTGTGGCCGAGGTACTGAATATCTGATCAGGGTGGTGGTCCATGATATGGCATGGGTTTAATGAGAATTGAGAGCAACCCCTTTCTATGAGCATCCTGCTTTTTCTCCGCTACCCATCTATCTCACAATTTCCCAGTGCTGTTGACATTAACAAGCACTTCAGATAAATGCCCTATCCAGAGCCTCTAGGAGCTTTCTAAAAAAATGTACTTTTCTTTCTCCCCATTTTTGTCCCTCCTCCTGTTGTGGTTTACAAATTCTTGTCATTGGAATTGGCCATATCTTGTTTAAGTACTTTCACCTCAGTGTCTGGATCATTTCTGGTCTCTCTTTTAATCTGACAGCAGTTTAAGGTTCTGTTCTCAAAAATTTGAAATCCAGAGGCCAAAGGATTAGCAGTTCCTCCTGCCCCTCCTGAATGCCTGTCCCAGATAAAATCTGAGTTGTGCAAGCATTATATGATGGTCTTTATTCATGATTTCAGGAATGTACATGCAGCTTTCTTCTTGTTATGGTTGCAAGCAAATAGCAGGGTGGACAAAAAGTGAAGCAGAAGGGAGGCAGGCTGGCATCTTGGACCAGAAATGGAATGAAACAAATAGATCCCCATGAAGGGTGTAGTCTCAAAGGACTTTATTGCTCTGGCAAGTGCAGATGGGAACCAAGTCCTCCACCAGATTTAACTGGAGCTACTTGGATATACCAGGGCTGCTGATTCTCATCCTGCACGAGATGTTCTTTAAAGTGTGGTGGACATTTTTTGAAAATGGGACTCTGATTCCTTTCTTCAATTACTTACATTTTGTAGGCCCCCATGGACGCTGTGTTAATAAACATAGAAGGTCTTGCAGCCAAAATGCTGTTTACTCTGAGCGACTATTTTAAGGTAGCCTAAGCCCTCTGTCCCTTGCACTGCACGCACACACTTACAGGTCTTGCTCCTCAGGGCTTTGGAATCAATTGTTGCTTCACAATTTGCCTTCCATTGCAAACCTCCTGCACCAACATCCCCCTCATCCTGCTGCAATGTGCTTGTCCTGTTGCTGCTGGCTGTCACTTTCAGCAAGACCAGGATAATGTGGCTTTATGCAAGCATGGAGCTGTGTCCCACCATCCGCGCTTGGTGCTGGGGCAGCACAAACGGACTGCAAATGTTTGTTCCCCTCTAATGAAGAGGCTTGAGGGTCTAGCATACACCATTTATTCTTTTGAGTAAATATCCGTTCCCACAGGCATCCAGCAGCGTCTGGCAGAGAAGATCAAAAGAACAGAAAGGAAAGGGTTTCCCCCTCTTTGTGGGGGAGTGGGCGGCAGGACATCTCCTGCAGGATCGGATGGATGAATGCGCCTTTTGCAAAGCAACTCGTGCGCGCAGCCGGGGCTGCACACGGAGCGGCTGCGCTTCCAGCTCGGCCGCTGGAGGGGTACACACAGTATTTAAAATGTCTGTTTGCAGCATGGGCATTGGCAAGCAGAGCTTTTGCAGCTGATCAGGCTGTTAAATAAAGTCAGTTTCTGCACATCCCTTGTGGGATTTTTCCTACTTGGGCAACCTAGACATTGCATTGAAGGACCGGGTGAGGGGTCCGGGGTGTTTCCATCTTTTAGTGTACAGCAGGAGAGCCATGAGAACTGGAAAAGGTAACAGGGTGCAAATGGGAGCTGGGGCACAGTGTTTCTGAGCAGAGGCACACACCCGTGAGCTGCTGCCACTCGGAGCAGATGAGAAGGTCACTGTTTGAGGGCTTATGTCCTCGCGGTGACTTATCACGGTTTCCTCTAAGGAAGCATCATTTTGAGTCTTCAGCTAGTGGTGAGGTTCCTGTTGCCTGCTCTGGAGACTAGTCTCAGTTTAAAGAAATGGGGAACAAAGATTTTTGATGCTCAGTTGTTCTTGTGAGGGGAAGGTCTTCTCCCTCAGCCATGTCCATGTGCAATGTGTGCCTGCTCCATGCAGAGCGTTTGTAGAATGTGTTCTCTGGGTCACTGTACAGGAACCTTGGTCTTGCTGTGCATGAAGCTAGACAACATGTCTGGCTTTAAGGTCATTACAGTGTAGAGCTAGCTAAACCCATCAAACCTGTCTGAAAATCAATTCAGACTTGGGCACCTGTATTATTGTATGACCAGAAGATCACTAACAAGTGACCTGCTGTCTCTGACTAGTCCAATGTCCAGCATAAAATAAGAAAGATGCCAAGAACTGGTCCCATGACAAAGAATGATGTTTGTGGTGACAGAGGGCTACAGGTGAAAACCTGTGACCTCCTGACCAAATACAGCCAGGGAAAAAGGATTTCAGGCCATGCTGATCTTGTAAATCATCTGGGGGTTGTTTGTCCAAAGATTATGTTGTCCATAGGTAAAGTGTCATTAAAAGGAGCCTTCTGCCAGCTAAAAGGTCTCTTCTTCTCTGCCTGTCCACTGGAGTAAGAGGCATTGCTTAACTGGTCCAGTTAACTGAACCAGAGGGGTCTAGGTAGCTTTCATTCTGTAATGGGTCCTCAGAGAGAAATTGCTTCCGGATGGAGAGAGTATACGGGAAATGTCTTGGCATTAGAGACCAAGGAAAGAGCTGGGGAATTAAAGTGCCAGGTTGTCCCCAGACCTGGGCTCTGAGGCTGTGGGAAGGAAACACTTGGGGTGCCAGCATGGACCTTTCCTAGGAACAGTCCCCCATGGGAGAGCATGGGCAAAGTGCTCATAGTGCTCCTGAGCACACAGCTGAGATTGATGCCTCCTGCACGTGCTGGGTGGGCTTTCTGGATGGGTGCATTTGTCTGGGGCCATTACTGCATCTGGCAAGCTGTTGCTGTACTGATAGTTCGCTGTGAGAAAGTTAAATAAGTTTTTAAAAATATGATTTTGAAACATTTTCTCTGATTTAAGTGGTAAACATAGTATTACTTAATATCCCGCTCCTGCTGTGTAATGGGTTCATGGAAGTACATCACCAGAACTGGGAGAATAGACTGTCACTTGTGAGGCTGTGGAGAATCAATCGGTGGTGAGAGCAGAGGAACGAAGCTTGCCTGCACTCACTGCAGGTTTTCTGTTTCAGTGATGTGTATGAGTAACTTCAACTGGACAGTTGCCCTTTACTGTAAAAAAAGACCAAAGACCCTGTAAGCACCCAGCTGCACAAATCAGCTTTGGGACCTCAATGCCTTAAGCAGATTCTTGAAGATGTGCCCGATCTGTCACGCTGGGAGTGTATAATCTCAAACGACACATTTGCTCCAGAGCCAATTTGAAACTGGCTGTACAGACCACCACAGAGAGGTGTAAATGTGAGCAGGAAGGAAGGGAAGTAATTTGAAAGAGAAGTGCTGCCGGTTGGAGCTGTACATCACTGCTCAGTGGTGACTGACTTTTCTCCTGATTTCAGAATCCGTGTTGCTCTGGCCAGGCCCCCAGCAGTGCTGGTCTCCCCAGCAGATGGCTCCAAGAGAGACAGGATGTTTCCCCTCTCCCACCACTCACAGGGAGCATGGGAAGAGACAGCCACAAGCTGCTGGGAGCGTAATTTGCTATTAGGTTATGTGGCATCCTGGCTGCCATCAATTGCAGCCTTCACTCAGAATAAAAGGGAATGAAATGGACTTTACATCCAAGCCATCTCCTGCTGGTGAGGACAGGCTATGGATGCATTTTGAAAGGAAAGAAAATAAGGAAAGTATCATGCTGAAAATCTGCGTGTGGGAAAAGGATAAGAGGAAAGTTACAGTTAAACAAAACACACCCAAGAACCTGTTGTTACCTGCAAAGACATGCTATCAAAATGTAAATTAAAAAACTATTTCTAGAGTTTTGTTTTCTGAGAATAGAGAATTGTACTTAGGTAGAGAGGGGAAAAACTGATGCACAAGCCAACAGACTTTTTCTTGCTGTACAGCTGATGTCAAAATGGTAACCTGGTATCACAGGGAGCCAGAGCAGAGGAATATTTTTCTCTTGAACTGTGGGAGCAGCCCTGCAGTTTGGGAGGCTGGGGTGGTTCTGAGCTCTGTCCCTGTACCTGAAAGCTGTGGCCAGCTCTCCTCTCCCTTCTGCCAAGCTTACACTGCAGACTTGCTCCCACAGAACTGGAAGGATCCTCGGTACCTGACCTGCATTTGCCGGTTTTGCCTTTCCTGGCTTCCACTTCCACATGCTGAGCTCATGCTGGAAGTAATACAGCTAAATTGCTTCCTCCAGCTACTCACTCTCAATTGACTCTTCTCCATGGGGAGCTTTAAATGATGCCCACAGGGCAGCACAGAGCCTGAAATCCCCGTTAACCCTGGTATTTCAAAAGCGATCAAGGCGAACAGAGCTCAGATCTCTGCTTTAGGAAATGATGCACACTTGTAACAAGTCATTGCCCTAAAAAGAAGAAATGAGCCTTCATACAGTATGTGTTGACCTTCACTAAGTAAAACACAATTTTTCAGCTGTTTTATATGCTTGGTTGTACATGACCATGGACCCCCCCCTTTTTTTTTTTTCTCCAAGCATAAGTGGTACAATGCTGTGGTGCTTTTTCAAGGGAGCTAAACTAAGAAAACATCCAAAACCACATTTTTTACTTTTCTGTGATAACCTAGTTAGTTCATGGAGGATAAGAGGATTTGTGGAAGATAAGAGGAAACAGCCTTTGAGAGTGCTTGAAACTCACTGCCATACTTTACCTTCAGGCACTGTAGATCTTTGCCCTCCAGGATTTATTCACAGCAGCAGACTCCAGCTGTGCTCCCGGGTGAATTAGAGCTCTGAATTTATAGATTTGTCCACTAATCCTTTCACTGGCACTTTGGATCAAGGCAACTGGAAGGTGGTAGTGCATTTCTTATCGGTAGCGCTCTGCTTATCACTGATGCTAAATATCTCCTGAGCTGTCTAATCATCACAAAACTTGCATTTGGTGTTAGCAGGACGCTTGTGAATTGCTCAGATATGCCAAAACAGAGCTGTTCTGCCATTCATTTTACACCATCCACGGCATGCAATGGAGACTAGAGGCAAAGAGGGACACCTTGCCTGGAGTGCAGTCACCAAAGTTGATGGGTTGAGACAGGTACCTTCCTCCCTCCAGGTTTCTGAGCAGTGCCGGGCACTAAGAGCAACAAAGAGCCTCTGGTTTGTGTATGCAGCACATCTCCACTAGCCTTGTGTTTCTTTCCTGGTCATTTCATTATGTGTTCAAGCTGTTATTGTGGTAACTCATTTTCTCCTACTGAAACACTGGTTAGGAGCCACTTTTCAGATCAGTTTTGCAAATACAGCACAGAGCATGCAGAGTGCCTGCTGAGCAGCCAGAGCAGCAGTTAGTGTCACAAGAGAAAAACAAACAAACCTGAAGGGCTGGAAACATTACCATGGGAAAAAGATGTCCTACTGATGCCACAAAGTAAGATCATGGGAAAACAAAACCAAATGCCTAGAAACATTCCTTCCCCTATCCATCCACCCTCTCCCCACAAGAAAAAAAAAAGGGTTTGAATAATTTGTCTGCTTTCAAAGTTACATAAGTCTCCCAGAAATAAAAATCTGTGGTTTCTTAAGTGCAGCAGCGAGGTCCTGTGGCAATTGCACCCACGTGGAACCAACTGCCGGCAAAACTGCATTACAGGTAGAGCTAGGAGTTGGTATTTGCAAAATAAATAACTAATTTAAATGTATGAAGGAAAACAAGTGAGCTCACCCATGATGTAGTTCTCAGCTGAAATGCCATGAGCTGCATCATTTACATTCAGCCTCCCCTTGAACCCAAAGGAGCACTGTGTTCAACTGTTTCACTGACCCGCGGATGGACAAACTGACAGGCTCTTTGTCAGAGAGGCAAGTTAGGAAATACCAGAGCTAAGGTTGTCTGTGCAACCTTCCTTTCTGCTCCCCATGCGGACATACCACAATATGGGCTTTAATTCCACAACCCCTCGGTCATTTTCCACTGGCCCCCTGCCTCCTACAGTGTGAAGGAGGCACAATGCCTCCTTAATGAGCAGACAAGCAGTGGCTTGCCTTATTATGATTCGCTCTGTGACCATGGACCTCATTGGAGTCCTGCTCTGAAATGTGGTGTTTTGTTTCAGCTCTTTTACAGCTTGTCCCACCCAAGTCTTGCAGCCCTTCACGTGCTCAACCCCTGCACTCTGCAGAGGGTGTTCAGTGATTAACACCCTTGTTTTACAGATGGAGACCAGCATGGGCAAGTGTCCAGCACCCGCAGATTCCTGCCATGCAGTGCCTATCCCTAGTGCTGGGGCACAGCCCCTGAGGAGGGCTGACGTGGCTGTGAGCTCTGCAGCCCAGCACCTCGGCCCCTGGCGTCTCCAGTCAGCCGTCTGTGGAACAAGGGAAGGTGGATGTGGCCACTCCTTGCCACGGCCCTGCGGTTTCTTGGCTGTGGCCCATGCAAAGCACAGCCCTGGCTGTACTGGAGATGTGCTCACAGCACAACCCCTGCCCTGTGCCCAGGGCAGAGAGATCTGTGAACCCCACGGATGGGACGTGGCATGCGTGACACCAGCCAGCTGCCCTGGGATGGGGCAGCTGAGGAGAACAGTTGCCTTGGAAGTGCTTTTGCCTTACCTGCCCAAATTTCTCTCCTATACCTGCACAAGTGCCTTTTTTGATATTACCACAAATGGTTAAGGTAGACTGCCAGAGAGAATCTGGGGGTTTTGTTGGTTATTTGGTTTTTTTCTTGACTAAATAAAGTCTTCAGTTTTTCACTTCAAACCCATCTTGAGTGTGAGCAGATGGGCAGAAGCATCAGCTCAGGTGGAAGTGGCACAGGCAAACCCTACTCTCACGGTGTAGGTCTTGCCCCTGCTGGGCTCTGGGAAACAAGCTGAGCTCTGCAGCTTGTGGCCACTGCTGCACTGTGGTCATTGTTTTCTACCAGGTGTGAAGTGGTGATGAAATGCTCTTTTTATGTTAAAGCCATCAGCTTGCGCACTCCAGCTAATCTCCAAACAAAGTCACCCCGCAGTTGTGTTGGGCTGTGAGAAGTTGGATTGCTGAATATCTCACTACAAAATTAAATAATGGTCTAACACTAGAACACAGCACTTTTCTGTTAGATCTGTTATTCCCTTTAAAAACCTTCATGTCTTCTTTTCTGCTATACCTTTTACTTTGGAGGAGCTGCCCTTAAAATCCCGAAGACTCCTTGCATAGTTATCCTTTGTTTTGGTCCTCCTCTCTCAGCATCTGCAGTGATGCCTGCAAAAGCTTCAGCCAGCAGCTTGGCCAAGGGCAGCTGATCACCTGAGCTGCTCACAGCATTCATTTTTTGCTTTGGTCTTCTCTTGCACTTAGGAGATGCATGTAGCACATGGCTCACCAGCACCCTACCCAACTATGGTGCAGGTAAATCACTGTTAGTGGGCTTGGGTCTGTCGTTTGGTTCTATTTCTTTTTTTCATGGCTGTGATGCCACCCAAGAATTGTGAAGGAACCAGTAACATGCTTTGGTTATAGGAGGAGCTTTGAATACGCAGCTTTTCGACCATGACTTGGAGGCAGGAGGAAAAGGGCTGTGAACAGTCAAGCATGAAACACCGTGTACTGCCTGTGTTAGTCCTCTGAGACTTTTTGTTTTATTTTTTTAAATACAAAATGAATATCTATGTGTGTTGAAAAATGGCCAACCCTGGCCTCAGATGTTACTATAACTGCAAAGTTTCTCATTTTCACATAGTAATGGTGCTTTTGTTGCAGATCGACGTCCTCAAGGCAGACGTGGAGAGCGCTGAGTGGAAAATTTTGGAAAACCTGATCCTGGAAGATGTTGTTGAGCAGATAGGACAGCTGGTCTTTGAGGTGCACATCCACTGGCCTGGGTTTGAGGTCAGTGGCAATGACAGCACCGTGGTGCGATACTGGTACAGTCTGCTCCGAGAACTGGAGCTGAAGGACTTCAGGCTTTTCCATACCTACAAAGACTTATCAAAACCACAGATGTTTCTGAAAAAGGAAGCCTTCAACGCCAGTAGCTGTTACACACTGAGCTGGGTAAATACAAGATGGAAATAGCAGAAAGGAATTTATGATGTGTGATTGCAAGCCATCTGGCCCCGTAGCGTTATTGAAGAGGATTTTGGTGTCACTGGCTAAAGTTGCTAAATATGCACGCAGTGACTGCTAACAAAATGAACTGGCTTTTATATTTATATGTTGTCAAAAGAACTGGCACTAGAAGATAGGTGGTGCAGATTTGTATAGCAATATATTTGTCAGTGGGCTCGTTGTCCCAGAGGACAGAGGTTTCTGTAAAGGTTTGTCTGGGGGAGCTAAGAGCATGGCTTTTCCAGGCTGCCTCATGCTTGAGCATCCCTCTGGGGCTGCCCTGAGAAGCTCTGCCGTCTGAGCTGGGCCAGCCCTTGGACAGGAGAGTGCTTGTGATGAGGTGTCTTATTAAGAAAGTGTCAAGTGTTACTTCTCTGTAAAGTGATCATCTTTGATTTGCACCTTTTTTACTTTGACCTTGCTTCCTACGGAACAAATTCTAGGCAAGAACAGTATGTTCTTGAACCCACTGGCAAATTTCAGCTGAATTTGGCAGAGACAAATCACCACCAAATTAAATTCCTACCTATTTCTTTGAGCAGCTTCTGAGTGCCCTGACTTAGGTTTTTAAGCTAGTCTGGCTGCAGAAAGTGACTTCAATGCTTCTGACACAGGAGACGGTGGGACAGAGACACTCAGCTGCCAGATAAGCTGCTGCCAGCACTCCCCTTCCTCACCCAAAAGAGCCTTCAGCCACAGAAGACAGGGCTTCCCTAGCTCATCTGCTTGAAGAACAGCTTGACTGAAATTACTCATGCAATGGCTGCAACAAGTGGTTTTTCATCTAGTGAGATGTAAGAGACGAAAGTGCAACCTGGTCTTTTTTGTTTGTTTTGGGGTTTAGTTGTACATTTCCTGGTGCCTTTTCCAGTGCTGTGCCTCACCGTCTTGCCTCTCCCTGGCATAAGGAGGCCAGACCCTGGATCTGCACTGATGCTGGCAGAGGTGGCAGCCCAAGCAGGTGCCCTGGACTGCAGCTGTGCTGGGGCTCTGCAGGCTGGAATGTGGATTGTCTGCAGTGCCCCTGGGAGCCTTTGACATTCCCTGAAGAGCTAAGGAATGGGGGGAGTTAAAAATTATATAGCAGGTTGGATTTTTTCTTGTCTTTAGATGAATTTTGACATTAAACTTTGCATTAAAATACAAGATGTCACCACTTTCGTGTCTTTGGTATGTGGACTTTTTAACTGCCTTCGGCTTCCGACTTCTCCAAGTCTACAGCTTCCTCAAGGGAGGTGGTGGAGAGGGAGATGCTGATCTCCTCTCTCCAGTGACCAGTGACAGGACATGAAGAAATGGAATGAAACTATGTCAGGGGAAGTTCAGATGGCTTATGAGGAAAAGGTTCTTTACGCAGAAGATGGTCAGTCACTGGAACAGGCTTCCCAGGGAAGTGGTCGTGGCACCAAGCCTGTCAGAGTTCAGGCAATCTCTGCATGACTCTCTTAGTAACCTGGTTTAGTTTTAGGTCCTGTGACGAGCAGCGAGTTGGTCTTGATGATCCTTATTGGGTCCCTTCCAACTTGAGATATTCTATGATTCTATAAAAGCAGCTCCTGTTTCTGCTCCTGCACATCCCACCTGGACCAGGGCTTTGCAGACACCCAGAGCAGGACACTGTGGGTGCCCACCATGTCCTCAGCTCTGCATCAAAATCAAGATGATCTGATGCAGATGTGTTGAATTCCCCATGTCCAAGATGTTGGGCAAAGCACTTTCTTCAGGGCTGAGCTACCTATTGCCATCCCTGAACCAGGTAATGCACAATCCAAGAGATCCACAGCCTCTGAAAAATGAGTAAGAAATGCCTTCTTTGTGACAGCCAGCCTTGCTACAGCCCTCATACATTAAGTACTGAAGTTGTTTAACGATGCAGAGCCATGAGGAGATTTATCAAAATGCAAGAGGCTGCCAGGGTTTCCTAAACTAATATCTGGCGTGTTGGAATGGCCACGCTCACTGCACCGCAGAATGGCTCAGCTCCATTTTTCAAATAATGGGGTGGCAAAAGTCCAGCTGTAAGTCCTGATTTATTAATAAAGTATAAAAATATGCACTCTAGCACTGTACAGGTTTTTTCCTCCTAACTAGTCTTGGAGTAAGTAGCCTAGTAGCTTATTATCATTTGTTTAAGAAACCAATAGATAGAGGTTAAAAAATAAATTACATTACCTCTCTCAGATGTTAGAATTCAAAACGGAAGCACATCTTCCATCATGTATTTCCCTGAAGTAAAAATGGTGATATGCAAATTACAGAAGTGGAGCAGAGGTCCATCCTGGTTCTCTGGTTAGTAAGGGAGTTTAATAAACCCTCAGGTAATCTCTTGCTTGGGATTGCCAGGTAGTGTCAGAAACACTTCAGGCTACAGCAAATACATCTTCGGTAAAAAAGATTTCAATAGCTATGGTAATTTTAAAGAAAACCTTATCTCTAATATGGGGTAGATAAAAGCCATTTATCATTCTGGAGGTAGTTATGTGATATTATAGGAGAAAATGAACAGTGCTTATTTAATGTACTCTCTGTGCTTTTCTACTTCACATCTCTTAGAGCAGAGTTACAGCCTTCCTTTCTGAGGTCTTGCTTTTATGCCCTTACCCCTTCTCTTTTATTATCTCTTTTACCTAAAGGACAGACCTTTAAATGAATTCAGTTCCTGTCTCCTAATGGCTGAGCTGCCGGGTACATGCCCAGGGACATGAGTCTGTGCTGGCTGACTGCTGCAGTGGACAGGCTGGGGCTGAGGGATGGTGTGTGGGGTCTGTGTCTACCCACTGCCACAGCCAATTGCCCCTGACCTGCTCAGAGATCATCTCCATGCAGTAACCACATGCCAGTGTTGCACTCCACAACTCTTCCCAGATCACACCTGCACAGAAATCACCACAGCTTCCCCCTTCTTCAAGGGCTAGGTACAGAGAGCACCATTAAAACCAGTGTGGTCAGGGCATTCTGCCCTTGTAACCACAGCCTGGAGACTGGGAACTGCGTGGCCATGGAGGAAGTCAGACTCAGCCCAAGATCTGCTCAGCATCACTGTTACAGGTATTGCCCAGCTCTGCTGTCCCCCCATTCTCCTGGCCTGCTGTCCCCAGGTGCACTGGGCATCTCCCCACACTCCCTGCAGGCACGTGCATCAGCTCTCCAGAGCAGCCAGTCCATTGCTTCCAGACCAGGAGCCTCCTTCCTGCCCAGTCCTCAGGCCATTCATGGTGGCCACAGCCAGTGCCAACCCCACCTAACAAAGACATAATGACAGGTCTTGTTCCTGAGGTGGAGCCATTATTGCATCAGTTGGACAAGTCCACCAGGAGATGTTTCAGGTTGGTCTAAAGTGGATCCTTGCAGAGATGACCCAGGATTAGGGGCAATTGTACTTGCACAAATCCTTTTGTGGGGGCGAGGGCATTTCTCTTTCAGACAAACTCACAGTGATTTATAAACCACACCCATTTGTGAATCAGAACTTACAGGTGCTGTCCATAACCTGGTGAAGATGAAGAGATGCAACAGATGTGAATCCTCTCAAACTATCCCAGCTGATACTGCAACATGAGCTTTCCATGGCGAGCCCATGGCAGCACAGAGGGGAATTTGTTAGAACACTAATACACTCCTCCAGGAAAACTGGGCCCTTTCTGAATGTCACATTGGCTTCCTTGGAGGTTCCAAAATTTGCCTAAACAAAGGTCTGGCCTCCTGCTGAGCTCCAAAACCTGTCATTTATTGCATGTACTTCTGGCCCCAGATTTTGATTGCATTGTGACTTGTGAAAGGTTGTTCTTCAAGCGCCTCTCAACTGTGAAAGAACAAAGAAAGCGTAAAGGGAACATATGTCTGGCCTTTCTTGGCAGATGCCAAGAAGGCATATCACCCAGTAGCACACCTGAAGAAATGGCACTCATTCTCTCTGGTGAATAATTCAACAGCTGAGACCATCTGGTTCATTACAGAATTTTGATTTCATGAGTTTCATTAGCTGCTCCCTTGTCCTTGACAGGATACTCAGGGTTATTCAGTAGGAATAACAGTCTTGATTTTTTCCTGCTTGTTAACCCAACGTGACATTTAATTGCAGTCAGTAGAGACCTGGTTTAGTGGCAGTGGAAGTTCAGAGCTGACCTACATTCAGAGACATATTTATACCTGCCCCCCTCCACTGGCTTTCAGGGGCAGCATCTGCAGAGCAAGCTTGGCTCTTGAAGGGAACCACCTGCAGTAATGAATGGATCTCTGCCCTTAAATAGAAGTCTCTGTTCAGGGTGCAGTTTGACCTCATGTGAAGAGTTCTACCTGGTTCAGGAGACCTTTGCAGAGACGGCCCATGTCACATCCCTTATCCCAATCGGTAGCACCTTGCACAGGGAAAACAGGAGCCTGCTTTGCACTGCCTAGAAGTGATGACTCAAATGTGAATACCAGTGCCATGTCCCTGCTCATTTTGGTGGATTACCAACATAGATCTTTGAGTTAAAGCAGTTTTCTGAAGTGCAGTGCAAAACTCCTGCAAATAATGAAAATGCTTCAGTGTCTCAGCTGGTATTTCCCCCCTCTATATTTGAAATTCCATTTCTGCATCAATCAGAAACAATGTGAATCCCATGCTTGCATCCACCTGCAGATATCTAGAGTAGAGCCACCACCCAGGGTCCACTGCCCTTGCAGGGAGGTGGGGACAGGTGCCTGACTGGTGTCAGACCTCTGAGGCTGCAGCATCAGCTGTGCCCTAAGAGGACCAGTGTGTCTCCACTGGTGCCAGCCAGGATCAGCCAAGACACAGGGACTAGGACTTCACCAGACAACCCCACACTGACCTCTCAAACTGACTTACCAGGCAGGAGAGGCCCTGAAATGACTTCCAACTTCTTCTTTATGAAAGAAAAATTGCTCCAAGAAACAGGAGAATCCAGGATCCAAAGAAATATTTCATAATGTTATTCCACTCATTTAATATTGGAGGAATAATGACAAAAAGCAAACAAAACCCAATTGTCCTGCTGCCCCAAGGTACTCCCAAAGCAGCAGCATCAGGGCAGAGAAAGAGCTTGCTGCAGGGAAGCTCTTCTGACAAAACTCAGCAAGGTTTTGGAAACTCCAGGGAATGGGCCGTCCTTCTTTTTCCTGTAGATGTCTGGCCTGACAAATTATTTCAGAGTCTGAGTTCCCTTTTTATCTTCAAGGAATATTGGAAGGGATTATTATTTGAGAGAGTGCATGGGGAGGAGCTGAAAGAGCAGGACTGTATGGGGATGCCAAAGCAAAATATGAACAATGGCCCTGAGCAAAGGCCTGGGGTTGCTTGGGGAAATCAGCCTGGAGCAAGCTAAGGTGGGAGATGAAATTGTTACAACTCTCCTAGGACAGGGCATCCAACTTTTTTTCTTTTTTCCTTTTTTCCTTTTTTTCTTTTTTTTCTTTCTTAATATTGTTTTGCAAGAGTTTAAATCCCACAAAAAAAAAAAAAAATACTAATTACACAATTAAAGAATTTAGCTGGGGAATAGGAGCAAGACACCAACTGTGGGGCAATTATGCTGGGAGAATGGGAAAGATTTGCAGCTCCCAGAATTATGTCTGGGTAACTGTCAGTGGTCTTGAAGCTCCATAAAGTGCCTATTACTGAAATGACTCCCCAAAGGATTTGTGTTGCTGTCTTCCTTTCCCAAACCAGAGAAGCAGCCTCAGCTAGCCTTGACATCTTCCAGATTAACCAAAAAACCCCAAGGCCTAATGAGAACCTCGTAGTCTATTGACCAACACAGCAATGTTTCATTTGAGCAGTCCCCCAGTGGTGTGAAGCACGGCGGGGCAAAAGGAGACTCAGAAAGTCTCCGTGCACTTAACACATTTTAAATATTCTGCCATACAAGATAACAAACGGGTCTGAGGACAAACTTCCAGTGCGCCTGGTGAATTTACAGGTCCATGGCCTGCTGAAAGTTATTGCAGCTTATTTCTGAAAGTTTTAAATTCTGCAAGCAGCTTCTGTGGACATAACCCTGCCACAAGCAGTTTTCTCTGACTGCTGCAAGACAGCTGTGGTGTCTCTTTTGCTTATCAGCAAGCCTAACAGAAAAGACATATTTTACTGCAAAATATGAGGCTTAAAATTGTGAGTGTATGCTAGTTAAGTGAACCTACAGTAACAAGTCCCTTAAGTAGTCTCCAGAGGAACAACCTCCCTGGCAACTGATTTTTTCTGGTGTATAGGTTATACTGTTTATAAAGTCTTCCAAGCAAAACTCTCCTCCCTCCTCCGCTCTCTGCGTGTTCCCCCTCGTGCAGGCTGCTTGTCATATGGAGTCCTCCTAGCAAACGGGAGCAGGATTTTGTAATAACCAGCTGGTAGAAAGAAGGAAAGTACATCGTGTTACTGGGCTGCTGGAGCTGCAAGGCTCCCTGTTTAAATCAGCTGTTAAAGACCACAGTGTTAAACAGCATACTGAACATCTGCCTGCTGCTAAAAATCGGATTTTTACAAGACAATCTCAGACTTTTCTGGACGTACAGTAATTTTGATGTTTGTTCTTTGTAATGAGGGCAAAGACGGAGCAGCCCCATCTTACTGGGGACAATTATAAACTCTGAGCAAGACAGATGCCAAGACCATCTGCTTCAAGACAGCCAGCCTCCTTACCAGCAAGATGCATGAGGATATGTGGGCTATTTCCACCTCTTGCATATGAAAAAAGTCCAAGAAAAGGCCGGCAAAAGGTCAAAGGAACTATCAATTTTCCCAGACAGAACTCCAAGAACAATGGAGATAGTTGACTGACCTGTAAAACTTCTGCTATAAAAGCAATCAGTATTAATAAAAGCAGCAACATATTGGCACATCATTTCTGAAAGTTACAGGTGCACAATCAAGGTGAACAAAGTAATGATACAGTGATGGCAGCCCTGCAGTCCAGCTTGCCTGTGTTCCTCCCTGGCAGTGCAACACACTCGCCTCCAGCCCTCCTGAGATGTCCTTTCTGCTTGAATCACTGTGCTGCAGTCTCCACTATTATCCTAAGAAAATTAACTGGGGATCTCGAAATGCACTTTTCCCTGTTTCTCCCAATGCTGACTTTTCCCTGGATCTGCCTGCTCACAGGCCAAGTTCAGTGTAGAGGTTTCAGCCTAGACTTGCTCTGACCAACACCTGTTAACAGACCAGTTTCTGGTCAAACATGAAATTGGGAAGAGAAAGACGTGATTTCAGTTGATTAGCCCAGAAAGAAATCTGCTCCCAGGTGGCTGCTGGAAAAAACAAGTCTGGACTCGCTCCTCACTCACACATCTATCCTTGTGCACAGCAAACTCTCTGGGAACATGAGCTTTGCAGTTTGCAACAAGAGGGAATTATCCTCATGAAAATTCCCCCTGCAGGCTTCAATGCAGATGTGAGAAATTCCACAGAAGATTAATGCGGTGACCAACTGTGAGGGACAAAAGATTTTATCTGAAAGTTTTTAGGGCAATTTTGATTCTGGGCATGCTGCAAACCTTTAATCCCAATTCATCAACTCCAGCAGAACTGATTGAAACATTTCTTTTTTTTTCATCCAAAGACAACACCCAGTATACAAGAGTTTATACACTTATTTTTATATTTTGCATATAGTATTTTACAAGTATATATCTCCAGTTCAGCCTGGTAAGTGACACATGGAAAAACACAGTACCAACAACAGAGTCAAGAATTTTGTGTATTATGATTTAAATGGATTTAAGCATTTGGAAAAGGTGTTTCTGATGTGAAAGCCAATATGTGTTCCTGTGGGAAGATTTTCTATGTGCTCTATTCCTCTTCTCCTCCTTATTTCCCTGTATATATAAACTGTTAACAGTCAGGGCACATTGCCACATATCCATTTGGGAAATGTATTTGAAGGAGAAAATCCGTTCCAAATTACTCTAGCCCACTTTCTCTTGAAGCAGCACCTGGCACACAACATACACCAGAGCTCAGCTCCCAGCTCAGGAATCAAACCTTCCCTGTGAAAAGCACATCAGAAATTCATCCTTTGCAAGACAGCAAAAGCTCTTTCCCACCCACATCCTGAAGAGCAGAGAAGCAGGAACAGCCTCTTCTGTCCCTACAGAGGATCAGTCCTCAGGACATGCTGGACCAGCTCCTTCCTCTCTCTCCAGGCTCTAATGTTTTTTATGTCAGTACTTGCATGGGAACAAGGCTGGGCAATACTCAGTTACCACCAGGATGGTGCTTGTGAAAACAGTGCGTGGAGTTTTTCAGGCACACAAGGCTGCTGGGAGGGGAAAGTAACCAGGAACGTGTAAACTCAGTGCAGTTACACAACAGCATGGACTGACAGTGGAATGACTGTCGAGCTCAGCATTACAGAGTTGGCCTAAAAATGCTTAAGGCTCCTGCTCACTCACAAGGGCCTAACTTGTGTAACTCACTCTTTGAAAGACCAGAATTTCTTGCAACCAGTCAAACAACCCAAAACCCACAAAACAACCAACCATTTCCTTCCATCTCAACCATTTGTCTCTTTGTCTCAGCTTCTATCCTGCTGTCAATTAAGGCAATTATTCCTTCGCTATCCTTTGTAATGGTTGAGCAGTGACTGGATTTACAGTAAACAATATAGTGTAATTTAAAACTGTAATTAAAGACTGATCAGTGGGATAAAATTTGCTACATGCATTTACTTTTATGTGTCCAAAAGAGAGAGCAGACAGGGAGTCAAAAGGGTTTTTTTTTTCCTCCTGCTGCCAACATGCCTAAGTTTTAAATGAATACTGCAAGAGAATGAGTTTATCTGAACACTGATACAACTGCACATTAAAATACCAAATGGTAAGAAATATTTTATATGGACACTACAAGACAGAAGAATTGAATAAAGATAAGCAGACTTTTTATAAAAAGATTTATTAAAAATAAGTTCTTTAGAGAGAAAAAGTGTGACATGTATATACATTAAATTGTCAAAACCTTCATGGGGCTTATAATACAAACTATTACAAACAGAAAAAGAGACATTCACTTTTTTTTTAGTATGTCATGCTTATTGGAACAGAACAGTGTATGGGAAGACAAAAAAAACAACACACAGCACACAACCATTACAAGGAAAACCCTGAAAATGAAGACTACTTGCAAAGGTGAAAGTGAGTGATCCTCATGGTTCTACAGACAGAAACTAAGACTATGAATAGCATCTTCAGTTGATAGAGTTCACCTGACAACTGCTAGCTTCCAATTAATTCTTCATCTCTACTGCAAATTAGCAAATCTCAGCAAGTGGACTTGTGCTTATCATTTCCAGCTCTATTGCAGTAGGTACCAAAGATTTTTTCTTGGGAAGAAAGTTACATAATTGCTGGTTTTCTCTTTAAACTCTCTGACAGCCAAAACCACAAAAATAGTTTTTCTCAAAAGTATTTTATTTTACAAGAGTGTTTTGCACAAGCAGAGGCAAGACAAACTGGCACATGATTCTGCATGCTTCAGATGACCTCAGCCTAGCTTCTCATTCCCAGATGCCACATTTAGAACTATGTCCTTTCACTTGAGTCTTCTGAATTTCCTGGTGTTTAGTGCATATATACAGTGAGCTGAGGACTGCAATATCACAAATGTCTACCCATCCTTACAGCAGAATGCACCCTAATCTCAAATGTATGCAGGACCTGCATCTTTAGGTCTCTGTAGCATCCTCTTTAGTCCCAGAGTTTAATCAGACCATCCCAACCGCACGTTATGACTTTGGATGTTTCGTGTGGATGCCACACTGCACCGATACAGACTTTGTCATGTGCTTTTAACCTGCTGTAGAGTTTTGTTGTCTTCCAGTCCCAGATGTTTAGTTTCCCATCTGCATCTCCAGATATCACATAGCTGTATTAACAGGAATAAAATGAAAGTTGTATCATGTGTGCAGACTGCTTATACGCTATTACAAGGAGCAACTGAGCAACAGAAAAGAGCTTCCCCCAGGGAGATTCCCACCTGACACAGCCTGCAGACATACCTACCAAGGGATTAGCGTTCAGGCTGTGCTCTAAGAGCACACAAGTCCTGCAGAAGGTGATTCATCCACTGCGAGGTAAATGTGCTAAGCACTGTGATTATACCCTGCACTGTGTTACTGGAACCCAAGAAAGTGCCACAAGTTTCTCTAAAATTATAGACATTTTTTCCTCCAGGCTTACTGAGGTTATTCCCCAGTTTTTATAGTAACTCGTGTCTTATGTACTTACAGTACTAAATGTATGGGCATATTACTAAGCCAACAGGAACAAAGAGATGGTTCTCTGAACAGTAAATGAGGATACCCACACCAGACCTATGAATTGGGGAAACTGGGTGAGTTCAAATCCCAGATATTCTAGACAAGTGCACATTGTGGGAACAGATCCTGCACTGCACACCACGTGCAAAAAGATGGGAGTCAGATGTGGAAGCCTCTCTTGGTCCTATCAGATGCTAAGAGTAAACTTTCTGTTCTGCTGCTTGGCAAGGGAGCTCTGCCCGATGCTGAACTAACAGGATGGCTGTGCATTCATGAATGTTGCAGGGGATTCAAAAGGAAATTTAGTGTCCATACTTGCAAGTTTTAAGATGAAATTCATTCCCACAAAAACTTACCTCATATCAGGTGAAAAATCCACTTGACAAGCGTAGCCAGCTACCATGTGACCTTTGAAAATTTTCTTTTTGTTTAATCTGAATCTGTTCTGAGCTCCAAAAATCAAGATTTGGTTATCCATTGACTGGCAAGCCAACCATTTCCCTAAAAATGCAATAAACAAAGGTAGTGTCAGGGTGCTGCATCTGAAGAAACAGACCTAACTGGGATGTTTTTAGAAATTTTGACAATTTTTCCTGCACTATCTTAATTCAGATTTTCATTATGTAGCAGGGTTCTAGGTAACAGTTGATATTGCTTCTGCCTGGTACAACTACCAAGAGTTGAAACCTTATGTTTGACAGGATTTGGGATGCCTATTCCTACAAAATGCACTCAGGACTCTACTAAAGCTCTGACTGTTCCAGCTATATGCTGCATCAACCCTACTGACTTACTGGGAAGTTTTCAAGATACTGTGTAGTCTTGCTTGTGCACATAATCACGTAACTCAGTGAGGGGAAAAAATCCATCTAGCTGCACTCTACTTGATGACCTGTTTTGTGGGTAATCTAAGAAAGTCATCCCCTCTTTTCTTTATAGGAAAATAGGTCTAAGGTAGACTGAGGAGTTTGCAGCTATATAGTATTCTCTGCCTTAATGGAATGCAATTAATAAAGATATTTTAGTGAAAGAAAAATCGAGGCTTTTCTAATCTTAATTTCATCTCATTTTGCATCCTGGCAGCGCATTAACTCCTGCCTGAGAATCCAGTGAAGATGATATGCTACAGAACACCCAGAACAGAGACTTCTGTCCTGAACTCTGCATATTGTCACTGCCTTTAAAGTGTTTTATGCAGTGACAACATAACACTGGCTGTGCAACAAGTTGATCAGCCTCTACTCAGCATAATGGGACTCATACCAGCAAATCTGGCAACACTGTAATAACGGTGACACTAAAGCTATTTAAATTTGGCCAAAGCAGATAGCAGGAATTTTGTCCTGTTAGAAGGATCTTCACTGATTACTTGATGCACTAAACAATTATCCTTCTTCAGCACGATTCTAAATGAAGAACATAAACACCAGTGAAACATTAACATAAGGAAACACTGAGATAATCTGGGATTTCTCTTACGCAATAATTATTTGGACTACATTCATAACAGAAGAGAACAGGATCATGTACAACATGAGTTTCTGCTTTAACAGTGGCACCACAGGACTGCTGAATTTGCTTAACACGTTGCCAACATTGTCAGTTCCCGCTATTGTTTCTCTTAATATTTTAAATACAGCAAAGAGCACATGGCAGCTCTATTGGAGGGTCCTTTTGCCTTGTCTGGGTGAAGGCCTAATTTTAAACTGATACAGTTACCCTGATATAAATCCTCATTTTGACTTGCTCTTTAGAATTTTAAATCAAAACAAGATCCAGTCCAATCTTGGAATTCCATGTGCACAGAGTGACTGGGGAGGGGGTTAGTCTGGGATGAAAGGAGGATGCAACACAGCAACATCACAGAGATATAATCAATAAGAGATGCCTATGTAAATTAGGTCTAAGCAGGCAGAAAAGAGTTAACCTACCATTTGGAGACAAAGTCACGGCTGGCATGGAATGCATACTTGGCTCAGCTATGTACTTGAAGTCTACAGGAATGTCCCTGCAAAAGGAAGAAGTATGTGTTTTATGAAGACATGGAGATGTTCCAAAGAGCTGCTTCAAGTCAGCTGATTTACGGGGCAACTGAACCATGGAGAATGTATGGTGGCATCCAAAGGAAGAATATGCAAAAACTCAAAAATATTATGAGTGTCCACCCGAGAGCTCCAGATGCGGAGCCATCTACAGCATAACCTCTGAGAGTGTGAATTTACCTCAATCAAATGAGCCAGAGTCTAAATTAGAACCATAATTCTAATTGTTAAGAGCAAAACTAACACAAAGTTCCTTTATTGCCTCCAGTATAACTGCAGTTTCTTACGAAGTTCCTATTTAGATAGCAAGAACATACTGACATATGCATGGATCTTACTGGAACATCTTATTGACTTGAGTTTTGTTTTAACTCAAATATTTCTGCCTTTTAAAAAATTATTTTTTAAACATTTTTTTAAAGGAAAAGAAGACAGGATTCTCTCTCTCTCATTTCTTTGACATGCCCTTTTCCTTCTGACCTTCCCAACTGGGATGCCAACCAATTCCAAATATTCACAGCCGAACTGAACGCTGAACTCCCCAGCTCAATTGCATAAAGACTGTGCCAGTGCATGTTCTTAACATACACTGCCCTGTACAAAGGCCTAGGGGTAAAAACAAGGACAGTCTAATCCTTACTCCACAGAACTGCCATTTGGTTTTGACTATATAAATTGAATTACTAACGGCTTGTGCATATTCACAGTATTCCTCATACGCAGCACTAGAAGACTGGAAAAAAGGGAAGGCATGTACATGGCTTTCTCATTAAGCAAAAGAAACCTCCAGCAGAAAATAGATTTGATTAATGTATTCTGCAGAAAACACATGCAAAATGTTCTGTAGCAACATTAATTAATACAAAGGGGATGTTTATGACTCCATTGTCTAATTCACAGAGCAGAAGGGCTGCTGGGACACTCTCGGAGCGGAGAGCGTGGGTGGCTGCCTTGTCCCAGCTGCCCGAGCCTTGTTGGATGGCAATACGGTCGGCATTAGCAAGGTAATTACCATCCTGCTTTATTGTGGAGGAAGTTATTTCCCATCATCTTGAGTTAAGCAACACACACAGGGGCAGCAGGGTGAGAAGCTGCTCTGTTGTCAGGAAGCGACACAAATGCTCCTGTGAGTTAAAACTGTTTATTCCTCAGAGTAAGAATGGCAACCCACTTAATACACTCCATGGATAAAAGCATGCACTTTAGGCCAGGGATAACCAGCTTCCAAACCGGCAGACCTAAGATGGCCGTTGGGCAGCAAATCTGTGAAGAAGTAACTAAAAATCCACATAATCTCTGAGGCCGATCAACACAACAGCACAGGGAGTGCAGCCCCTGTGCCACATCCTATCAAACGGTTTGCAGCTCCATTTGCAACAGGACACAAGGTTGAAGCTCCAGCAAGGCCAGGCCCTGATCCGCTCCCACCACCCAACACTCCTGCAGACCAACAACCCTCTGGAGTCCTCAATGCCAGGTAAAACCAATCCCACTGGAAGCCTCATTAAAGTCTCATCACAGAAGATGCATCCAATACTGAATTGTACTGCAGTCAGAAATTTAAATGCAGCACTGGTTGTTTTGCCTTTTCCTTTTACAAATGAAGGCAGGCTCACCTACCAGAATTTATTCAAAACAGCTCTGCTTTATGTTGATACCTACCAGGCACACTTAAGACAGCAGCAGGATATGCTGCATTAAATTATTAGGCAGAATAAAGAGATGCATTTGTGTTTCACATTTGCTTCCAGTCAAATTGCTAAATAAGTAATGTCAGCCTGCTCCCTCAAAAAAATTACCAACAGAGATGCTATCATGGTTGCCCAATCTCAAAACTCATGCGATGTATTTGTTTTTTGTGACAAATATTTAAAATTGAAATATTTTAAAGTCCTTTCCCCACTTCATAGCATTTCAAAGGCCGAAAAGTTTTAAATAACAGAAGTGATATCTGCTAGCCAAGATTTAGAAGTGTTGTACTCTGGGGTTTTGATACAACTTCTTCCTCAGGGAAGAGACAGAAAAATCTTTTTAATGAAAGAAGGAAAAGAACCAAGCCAACCCAAACCGTCAGTCCAGCCCAATCCAGTTTTGGGACCAAGACATCATGAAGACATCTCTCAGGAGACTACATTATCTCTACCAGGAGGCATGGGCGAAAAGACCCACTGAGGGGCACAGACTTACAGACATGACAAGCCTCCCAAGCCTGCCAGCATAATAACTAAATTAGCACTGCACAGTTCTTGCTTTGGCTGACTTGGAGGTGAAAAGAAATAACAGCCTCCAAAGTTAAAGGCTCACATCATTTCAGTGCTTACCCAAGCAGGATCAGATACATAGAAAGCAAAGACAAAATAATATTTTGCATTTCTAGAACAGAGAACACAGTATATGATACCCATGCCAACTTTAATATCCCAATTACAAAATACAAAAGCAGACAAATTTTCAAGTACTACCATTAATATTCCTAAATAAACTACGTAATTGGCAAGAGTCTGTACTATACTTGAAGTCTGAACCTTCAGCAACCAACCAACTGCAATTCTATGTACAGCCACAGGAAATCTTTGCACGGGATGAATTCTTGGGAAAGGGGATTTAAGTTCTCAGGAGTTCCTCAGTGTGAAGTGAGACATGCCATCCCATTACCAGCTCTGGCCAAGTCAAAGTGTTTACAAAACACTACAAAATTCCTGTAAACAATTGAAACTAAGCAATTAGACCAACTTCTAATTACTAGCTTTTAAGGCCATACTCAGGTCATAATTACTTCTACTTTGTTTCTGTGGGATACTGAAGAAACATTGTGCTGAAGAACATACCGAAGAAACGTGCCAAAAGGTGCAGCAACCAAATCATTTCTAAGTAGCAAATAATTTTTCTTATCAACTTAGGAAAAAAGGATTTGAGAAATAATTTGCCATGGAAGTTTCTGAGCTCCAAAATCTTCCATAATGTATGTATTAACTTAGTTTTAAAGCATTTTAAAAATCTGGATCTTGAAATTTTAGAAATATGCTTACAGACCAATTAAGATATATCATGGTAGGTTGTGGGGAAAGGTTTTCAAGTCATGCCCAGGAAGATGGCATTATATTTGCTCATTATAAAACCAAAGAATTTCCCAACAACTGCATTACAAAATATTGCACAGAGTCGAGTTCCCTATCATTTCAACAAGGGAGCTCTTTCTTCAGTGTACAAAACACTATTACATGTTTTTCTCTTCAGAAGAAAAAAAACTTCTGCTACTGGAACAATCAGGTTGCGATGTTCCCATGCCAGAACCTTTTTGCCTTTCCTGCTTTTCTCCACAGACTGACTAAATCCACCCACTTCACTATTTATTTCAGCCATCACACAAAGCTCATAAAACAAGGGCAATCCAATCTCAAGGAAATAACAGATTTGTGCAAGCGAGATCATCCTCCCACTCAGCAAAAAGGAGACATTCCTTAGCAGACATGGTATTGTAAAGATTTTTCTTTAAGGAGCTCAGTAACTGCATGGGTCTACTTATGAAGTACTGAACAGAGGCTTTCTTGGAGTGGCATATGGTGACAGCATTTTATGTCTAGCCTAAGCCTGGGTTCCCAGACTTTGGTCATTCCCACTGCTACTGGCAATGACAGCAGCTGATCACAGACAAGCTGAGGATTTAGCTGGCTGCTTGGGTAACATTCCAATACCACAGATTGGAGTATCTTGTCTAGGCTACAGGAAAAAAAAAAAGAGAAAAAAAAAGAGAAAGAAAAAATAAAAAGCAAGCAGCTAGGAAGGAACTGATTAGTCACAGAACTGTCGAACTAATGTCTGTATTATGCAACAGCTTTGTATGTGTGAACAGCAAAAGGAAATGAATACCACAAGATATGGGACTGATTATTTCAAAAAGAAATTCTCAAACCCTAAAGAAATCCTCAAAGTATTAAGTTCAAGATCTTAGTACCTAGAACTTTGAGAGAAACATTTCAGATAGGAGTGATCTGTTTTCTCTGCAGGTTAAACGTTAAAAACTGAAAGCCATTCCAAATATTTTGTGTTATTTTTTCTTGGACAGACTCTCCCTTTTCTGTCATCTATTGTATTCATACTGTGTATATCAATTATTGTCAAAAAGCCAGACTAACAGAAAACCAGAATAAAGCTGCACCAAACATGGGCCAAGTATCATATAATACTATGGGCATCCAAGTTCAAAGCATTCAAAACCAACACACACCAATTGTAAAAGAGCAGATATTGCTTTAAGAGTTAACTTAAGGACTAATACACCCTTGGGGAAAGGGGAGAGAGGAGACACCACTAACAGAGTGCAGTGTGCTTCAGGCTGATAGGGCTGTCTTATGTTTTCTTTGGGGAAGAGGAAATCAATGAAGTGTCTCAGGCATTAAGTCAGAACAGGGTTTTAAAGCTTTTCCTAAGCTAGCTAGAACTCATTACACTCCAGTGGCCTATGTGCTATGTGTACTTCCAAAAATGAACTCTCTTCTCAGTTTGCTCACAATATACTTTGAGGTAAAATTCAAAATTTTGAACTTACCATTCCCAGACTCTTAAACTCTTGTCATCAGATGTACTCACAAACCTTCTATTTTCATCCACAAACACAATGGTGTTGACAGCTCCCAAATGCCTATCGTATTCCTGCACAATCTCACCACTTCGAATATCCCACTACAATTAAAAGAGTCAGAATAAGAACCTGTTTTTTACTAAATACCAGTACTACTAGAGAAATAAATATTGAGTAGACATACCTGTACAATTTTCTTATCTGACATCCCTGCAACAAAGAGATTTTGTTTATCTTCATCAGGATTGAACTTGACACAATAAGGAACCTTCCTGTTGGTGAATCTTGAAATACATTGCCCTGCAACAGAAAAGCCATTTATAGTGTATCAGGCTGGAAGTGCTTTGGGCTGACTGGTTGTTTGCAGATACTGAAAAAAAGCACTTTACTAAGTGCAGACAACACTTCTTTTAAAGTCCTTGAGAGAATTAGAGGGCAGGATTTGCCCTGCTCTTTGACTAGACCTTCTTTCACATTTGTGTGCATGCACCCGCATAAACATGCACACACACAAAATGTTCTGTAAATTTGCTACAGCTTCCCAAATAATACAACTGCTCAGTACCTGTATGCCACCAGGACATAACAAGAACATAAGGACAGGTTCAGGATATTCCAAGCTGACCACTGCCTTCGCAAAACATCACCTCCTTAGGATCAGAGGTTTTCTCAACAAGAGATACAAACTTGGGAGAGAATTAAAGACTAACCTTAGAAAAGGGTAACAGTAATCCAACTGCAAAATAAAGCCCTGACCTCCCCTCTTAGCTTCAGCTACAAATACCCTGATTACTCGTTATCTGTAACAAGCCGTGTTAATCCGAAAGCTCTGCCTAAGTAACTGAGCTCAGACTCAAATTCAGACTCAACACTGGAGAATTAGACTTAGGCCTTTCTGGCTATCACCTCTATAAGACTAGTGGCACTGCTAACCCAGAAAGCTAACAACTTCTTCAGACATGGGAACTTCGTGTCTTAGGAAAAGACCTAGGTTTTAAAGAATACTGACAAAATCTATCCTGTATTTTTTTTAACTTAACAAACTATTTGTAGCAGAATGTTACAGAGCATCTCCCAGGCATGAGAGCATCAGACCTACCCTTCAACTCTCTATACCAGCAGGTCAGTTATCACCACCTTTTCTTATTTGGAGCACTCTTCACGTTAAGCAAAAGACCAAGTGAGATAATTGTTCTATGTTAAGCATATTTAGGGGTAAAGAGTAATTTTATGCCTGTAAATGTAGACATGCAATTAAATTATTTGGCAAGATGTCTTTTTGACAAAAAAAAAAAGTTGTTCTAGCATTACAAATAACTATCAAACTTCTCAAATAAAAACGTATATGTAATACAGGTAGTGTCAATTGGACCATTAGAGATAACAAAAAAACATATGTGAAAAAAGCCTAATGAAAGCCTAAACAGGGAACTACAAGACAATATGAAGGTCAACTGGAAACAACCTGAATGCAGAGATATCTTTATAGTCACTACTAATTAAAAACGGTGCCAAATAACAGCACCTACAAATACAAGCCTACCTGTTTCAGTGTCCCAGAGTTTTAGATAGCGGTCATATGCAGCACTAAGGAACTGAGTGCCTGCATTGTTAAAACAGATGTCTCGAACAGCTTTACTGTGTCCTACAAAATAGAAAAAATGCAATGGTAAACTTTCATCCATTCATACTTAGAACTAATGTGTTGGGTTTTTAAAAACAAAGCCAACCCATACCACTCAAGTTAAATGCTCTAACAATGCAAAGAGAAGAAGAAAATCACTTATTGAAGTTCTTCATGAGAACTAGTAAAGAATAATTGAAGTGAGAAAGAAAAAGTAATTCCTAAAGAATGACAATAAAACCCCATAACACCCTCACACCTCTAAGATACTGGAGAGAGAAACCAAAGCATTGCATAGAACCAACTTGATAAACAAGTATAAACTTGTATAAATTGATACACAAGCAGAACTTCAGATGAAATTTAAAACACTCTAATAAATGGCAACATCTAATGAAAAAGAAGAGACACAAACACTACATGAGACTCATTTAATGGAGAAACATTTAGAATTAGAAAACAGGTACAAAATACGGCAAATATTAGATCAGAAAACTAAGAATGCTTTCATCTGTTGATCTTGCTACCCCTCAGTCTCAATACTTTTATGTGACCACCACATCAGACTTGCAGTTCTTTTTAGTTTAAATAGTGACATAGTAATTGAAATGTAGCAAAATGGCAGGCAAATCTGGTTGATAATAAGAACCTTTTGAGAAAAGCAGTCACACTGTTCAGAAAGACCAGTCTATTGAGAGAGAACCTTTTTTGAGCTATCATCTTTGCCACACTGCTGTCATCAGAAATAATAGGTGAAAAAAGACTTCTGTCTTGTTACTCAACATATATTCACTCAGTGTTCTAGAAATGTTCCTATTTCAATAGGAAAATCAGCTACTTTTGTTCTGCATTCAAGGCTGCTGAGAAGTTTGTATTTTTATCTCTCTCAGCTATCTCCTTTAAAAAGCATCTGTTACATGAACAAAGACTACACCTGAACCTAAAAAAGATTTCCCATGCTTTTGCATTAAAAACTCAGCACAGATGGAATGATCTATTTAAGGAGGGATCAGACCATGAGACACCCTCACCGGTTAAATACAGAGGGTTGCTGTTTTCAACATGAAGATGGGGCAATTTCATGTCAAAATTTTGCCTTTGAAAAGAGTCTTGCATAAAGTATTGATGACTGTAGAACAATAATGTTTTGTTTTAAGGGTTGTAAGGTGTTACAACATCTTTTTCAGTTCTTACTGCCAAGATCATTCCGAGCAACCATTGCCTTGGATGCACACAAGTCCTCTCTATGACAAATTAAAAAGCTAACCTAAATCATATTCTTCCAGGAAGTTGTTCCAGACATAAATGAGTTTAAAAGAAGACTATTACCAATAAATGTTCGTAGACATCTTCGATCACCGTATACTTCCCATAGCTAGGAAAAAAAGGATGGGGGGAAATATGTCAATTGTTAAACAATAATGATGCTGAAATTAAGTGCAAACATATATGTCAAATATCTTTTAAGAAATTAATTACAAACATATACCATGTACTGATTAATCACAATCTAGCCAGAAATTCACTAGAATGCTGTCAGCTTCCTGTTAGCAAAATCCCCTTAGAATAACTAAAGCTCCCATACCATATTCCAACTTTAATGACTTAAGGTTTTGCTACTAAAAATACCCCAAAACATCAGCTTCCTGTTGATATATGCTGGACTGAAGTGAGATTAGTTCACACCACAAATGCTTCAGTAAAAGATTTTAGCAGAGACCTATTGTTAGTTGTAAAACTAGGCTTCACAGAAAATGAGTTAATATAACAACAAAGGCAATAACATGAGAAATTTGTGACCTTCTAAATGCTATTAAAAAACAACTAGCACTGTTCTAACACAGATAAAAGATATTTGGTAGATGTACCAAACGTTTACGTATCCTAAAATGCACTATCTGTATTCCAGGATAGTATAAAATATATACATGAAAACAGAAAAACAACTCACCTTAATTTTGCAATCCATAGAGCAAGACAACAGTATATGCCCAGACAGAGGAAACAATCTGACTGCACTGACACCCTGTAAATAAGAATATAAATTAACAGTAAGTGGATCATCTAGATGTTTCCTCAGTTCATTTGCCCTCTTTTCCAACCAAAAAGCTAAAAGATATCTTCACAAAACATACAGATACTGTGTCTTGAAAAGAAATAACCTGCCCACATTCCATTTTAGAAATATTGATGTATTTTGAACAAATGTTATTTGAAAAAAGTTGATTCATGGCTGTATATATAACCTCCTTCAACATTCACACCATTACTGTGGCAAACACAGCAAATAAATACAAACTGAGGGCTGGGCAACTGTATCTGCATAACAAGCCTTTTCAGATGGGGCAGGTATGGAATTTTTTTAAAAAAAGAAGTTTTGGCCAACTCAATTTCTTACATATAGTACCAGTGCCTTCTACCCGCTGAGCTCAGATTTCCTGGGCACAGCACCTTCACAGCTGTCTATTCCAGGAACTCCTTTCTGGGAAGTCCAAAGAACCCCCAAGTACTCGTGGTTTTAATGTCCCTCCTTTCTATTTCATGTCGATTACTCTACTCATATGCCATCCAGTTCCTCCTTCCCACCCCTGGCTGGAGCTGGGTACTTTATCCTCTCTATTATTGTCTACTTATATCCCCAGTTTTTCTAAATTTGTCTGGCCATTTTTCTTTTGCCTCTCTCATCGATATCATTATTCATCTTGTTTGAAGGAAAAAGAGATTTTACACATCAGTCTATTGTAATGGGATAATAGGCAGAGGAGGGACCAGAGCTTTGGGGAGGAGATGTCATTCTGGAAAGCCCTGATAGTTGCAGCTAGAAGCTCATTGATGCAGCAATAATTTAAGAAGAGCTCAGAGATGTGACTCAGCTTAAAAAAAGGGTAAAAGCTAAAAACATCCCATGTGTTCTCCTTTCTTCCATCTTCCAAATATTATTAAGGTGATGTCCATTGCGGTATAGCATATTCCCCCTCAAGCAATACTTCAAATTAGTGGCAAAAGAAGCAGCAAACAGAGTATATGCTATACAACCCTGAGCAGTGAAACACTTTTTTAATACCAGAAGTGTGTATATTGTTTTGGTATCTGACACGAGAAGGAACTGCGGATGTTAAGCAGCATCAAAGAAAACTCTTACCATGACACACCTCTCCAAGGTATTAGCTATATTTGGGAAACCTGTAATGCTGATGCACCATAATCACAAGACCCATGTAACTTTACCTAAGTTTGATACCAAATAGCCCTTATGTATTCTTACTACAAAAACCCTCAAACCCCAAACATTCTTAGGAACCTCTATAATTAGCCTTATTGTTTTTCACATTGTATTTTAGGAAAGAACTTCAAATCCCCCAGAAGTCACTGAATAATATCTTTAAGGTAGGTCAGGAAGTCACTATGCTAACACAAAAGTATATGCAGCTAGACAACTACAATGGAGCAGGCAAACACCTTGTGTGAGCATGTAACTCAGCTAATTACATGCAGAGTATGGTAAAGAGGATAATACTCTTTCATTCTACTGATTGTTCAGTTTTATAGAACTTATTAGCTGCAGACAGAAAATTAAATGGGTTGTTATGCTGTATGCTCACAAACATTCCTACCTTTGTATGCCCAGACCAGACATGGATTTGTTTCTTTGGAAGATAGCACTTCTCAGGTGGTACTGTAGAACGGAGATTAACTCCAACATCTTGAGGGACATGAAGATAAGATCTCCCCTGATAGTCATACATTTCTTTCACTGAAAAGGTAAACACAGAATTCAGAGAATCCATATTTTAAGAGGCTGTGATCTTTGAAAGGCTCAACAACTCACACAATTATGGTTTTCTCAAAACAGCCGCTCTGCTGTAGAGGGAGAGGTGACAGAGGGGGTATAAGAAAAAACAGCTTCTTCATACATATGTGGAATCTTATTTGACATCAGTTAAACTCAAGTTAAGTCATTTCGGCGAAGTCTGCTTGGAATCTTACAATCCAAACATTAAGACAATCTTTCTCCTACCTATTTCACTCATCATCAATCAGCAAGAGAGTTCCCCTGGCCAAAAAGACTTTGCTTACACTAATGCTACATAGATTAAACCATGCAACTCTAACCCTGACATTTGCTAGCAAGTCACATTCTGGCCAGCTCTGTGCTGTGTCAGTCACGTCAACAGAATTACAAATCAAGGAAAAAAAATATTCATTTGGCCAGCATGAACCATTATTGGTCAGCAGCAGCCAACAGCTGCTCTTTAACTAGATTTAAGAAGCGACTGGACAGTCAGAAACACAGGGATGCATTGTGCATTAAAATGGATTATTTCAGAGTAGATGTATGTTGGGCAGCCATGACAATAAACTGTGCACTGATTAAATTAATTTCTCAGTTTCTGGAATGTTGTTACGGCAGTTTTGGTTGTAGTCCTGCACAGTATCCACGTGTACACACATCTTCAAAATGGTGTTTGTAGAATGTTTGCATGCGAGAAGATCACAGTTTATACGGCAAGGTCTTTCACTGTGAGATTTCAGGTAGAGAGCATAAAAACTTGGATACAAAATAATTGGTCCATAGGAGGTGCAGTGGCTAAAATTTAATGTTTGTTATGCTCACTGCTGTTCAACAAATACTGTCATGATTTACTACACATAAACAGAACAACGTTCTAATGTCAGCAACACTTATCTCACAGCCACCGCTTCTTCCTCAGCGCACATTAGAAAGGATGCTCACAGCTCGTGTGTATGAGCCTGGCTGTAGAAAGTGGTACACAAAGAGAGACCCTGTCTACCAAACTATCTACACCAAGCACTGTAACACAGGGCTGTTTTGTATGCAGACAGCTGAAGTAACAGTTTAAAAAAATAACTGAATTTTACTTAATTACCAAACCATTTTCTTTGGAGGTACCACATACTACAGGCTTCTGTAGGGTAATTAATTGATACACAATTATTCATAGTATGACGGCAAGAACATTTACATTAAAAATTGAGGAAGTGCAAAGTTCAAGTGATTTTCTAAATTGCACATAAACCATAACTCAGAGCACTACCTGCTGATGAAAATACTGACACATAAAACTACAGTAATTCTAAAGATGAAACTAAGCCAAACTCGTAACTTCAGTATGTTTGCTCTGTGAAACAGGAAAGTGATACGTGCATCTAGTAACATTAAAAATAAATAAATAAAACCAGTACCCTGAAAAATGACATTTCCACACTGCTCTTCACAGTACGAAGTGGAATTAGTCCAAGTTTATCTCTTTCCCCATCCTTTATGCTTTTGCCTGTGAGTGCTGTTATCTCCAATACAGAAACATCAAGATGCTGAGGCTGTCTGCCATCCTTATCAATTAACACAGCAGGCAAGAAAACACAGCAAGCTAGAAAATGAGAACAGCCAGGAAGATGCCATTACCATGTAATATAGTCTTCTCCTCTCCAGGTTTATCATCTTCTAGTTTTCCTCTCTTCTGCCTCTTAGCTGTTATTTCATCCAACTCCTTCTGCTCTTCCTGGAAAAAATAAAACATGATCTCTTAGAAAGTCAGCATTCAGAATCTCATAACAAAATCAAAAACTGTACTATTGTTTACTCACTATTAAGAATACATTTATTTGCTAAACGAGATTACAAATATTTCTAAGCATCAATAAAGAAAATATCCCTATCAAAACCATGAAGGCTTGGAAAGCTATGTACACTGAAAATAACTATTATCTTTTTATTCATAGACTAAAGCTAAGCACTGACTGGACAAGAAAGATATCTGTTGGATGGATGGTTCAGGGTGTTTAATCCATGAGTTTACTCCATTCCTGAGTTTAATCAGACTCTACACACAGATTGAATTAATTTTATTTCCAAAAAGTGTTCCAAATAATTGAATGCAGAATATCTGGAACATCTTATTTGGACATATCACCCAAAATGTTTCTATTACCCCAAAGCATAACATGGATCTGCTTGAACAAGCACTAGTGCAGCTGGATCTCTGTTGAAACCACTGCCACATACTGACAATTTGTATCCATTTTGTTAAAGCAGTACTTACTTCTGATGGTTTGGCTACTTCTTTTTCATCAACATATTTTGCCCATGGTCCCAGAAAACCATCAATATTAGATGCATCATTCTCCTTGAATTTCTTCCTTTTTTCAATTTTCCTCTGTCCTGTTTCAAACACTGTTAAACCTGAAGAAGGAAACAATACACTGACTAACTGCTAACACAGAATACATCAGAGGTTACTCCACAGTCAGTTTAAAAGAAAAAGCCACCCACACCACTTCTTTCAGTATAAAGGACAACATGGAAAAAGTATTTGAGCAAAATTGGCGAAAGCATTGCTCATTTTTCCAGCTATGAACACTGCTAACTATGCACAGTAACAGAGTAACCACTTTAACTGTGTATCCTTGCTTGTAAGAATATTTAATCATGCATGTACCATAAATTTTTAACAGTAAGTCTGCAGACTGTATGAATACATCAATTTTCATGCTTTAAATAGTGTAGTTTTTGAAATTAAAGTCTTCTTGGCTTCTGATCCCTCTGAACCCTCTTGGTATGAAAAAAACAGCCCCAAAATGAAAATAAGACAAGTGTCCCAAAACCCCAACCACAACTGTGTATTTTAATTTAGAAAAAATTCATAGAATTATAGAATGGTTTGGGTTGAAAGTGGCCTTTAATGGTCACCTACTCCAACCACCTTGCAATGAGCAGCAACATCTTCAACTAGATCAGGTTGCTCAGAGCCCTGTCCAGCCTGAACTTGAATGTTTTGAGGGATGAGGCACCCACTACTTGTCTGGGCAACTTGTTCTAGTATTTCACCAACCACATTGGAAAAAATTTATTCCTTATAACTTAGTCTGAATCTATCCTCTTTCAGCTTAAAATCATTACCCTTGTCCTATTGCTACAGGCTCTCTTAAAAAATCTGTCACTATTGACAGTCATCTCCCTCCAGCCACTATCTTGTTCTTTCATAGAAATACTAGCTTTTCACAAATATTTCATCCTCACAATTTCATGTGTCAAAACCACTATACTGTAGAGATATGGGAAGAAAAAAACCCTGTAGGTAATTATTTTAACATCTTCTAAGTTTTTCAAGCTTGTATATACAACTATGTTCAATTTTCAAACAGTGTTTTCCTGCAGCAGCAGTAATATTCATCTAGTGCAAAAGAGACAAAAGAAGCTTTGCACAAACAAGGTGAAAATGGGCAATGTAAAAAGTTAAGTAGTGATCAGAAGGAATCACACGTTAATCAGGGGTTTTCTAAAAATGAAGTATGAAATTCTGTTATGAAAAGGGTTTTTTAAAAATTGTTTAATCTTCGTAATTTCCTTCTTTGGAAGGAAGGAGTGAAATAAGCTTGGATATATTCTGAGGAAGAGGACACAGAAATAAAGATCCTTTGTATACCCATGTGATAGGATATGCAAGGGAAAGCATAACCATGATGTTTACACAGGTACAGTTTTCCAATGTGAGCAAGTCCCTTTGAGTGTTAAATACCTTGTATCAAAGTATTAATTACAAACCCCATGCCTCTGGTAGTCAATCCTCCCAGTGGCATGCCACGCTGTTAACATTTGGCAACTTTCCAGTGGTTGTTCTTTTCCAAATAACCCAAAGAGCTTAACTTTGCTAAGCAGAGGTAACATGCAGCTCCCAACAGGAGTGCCAGAGGTTGCACACAGAGTGATCAGTTTGCTTCTGAGGAGCAGTTATGGTGATTAGCTCAGCATAGAGGTATCCTAAGAACAATGTTAGCTAAGACAGAATTTAAGATGACCAAAAAGCTGTTTCAAATTGTACAGATAAATTGTATTCATGCAATGGCACATAGCAAATCCTATTCTGAAATTTGTCATGACAACCTGAAACATTTGCTACTTCAAGAAAACAACACTCCAATATCTCTCTTTCCTCTCTACATTAAAATGGCAACACATCTCTTCTTTATTGTGTTTTTGGACATGGGTAAGTCTCCCATAATACCTTCCTTTGCTAATATCTATTCCATTTCTTAGCAAAGAAGAAATGAAAACAGTTAAGAGATGCAAGTAATTTATACAAGATTCTGAATTAATTACCTTGGTTTTTTTCAGCTTCTTCTACAGAACCAATATATTTGGTAGCAGCTTCAGGGTTATCTACAGAGGGATCTAATGCATAACCTGGAACAAGAGGAAAAAAATACTGTTATTTCAAGCTTTTCAGTTTTGTACAATTTTACTACTCTGTCGCTCTGCAAATTCTTTCCTGTTAACTCTGAACGAGCTGGGGATGATGAAGAGTTGAAACTTTGGAATACCATTAACTTTTAACTTGGCCTGAGTATAAAGATTACTATGAAGTAGTACCATGAGGCCCTTGAGTATATACTGCTATCAGAATGCTTAAATTTGCACAACACCGAGAAACAAATAAATGTAATAGGCAACAGTTAACAACATAAGATACATAAAGGGGTTAATCACAAGAAGCCAAGTAACAGAATCTGGTGGGAAGAGACCCCAGGATGCCCCTGCTCCGAGCAAGGTCAACGCTGAATTCAGGCCAGTTTGCTGCAATGCAAACATTAGATTTTGAAATGCCATAGCAACCTCTTCTTGTAGTAACATGGCATAAGGAAAAGACTAGCTCAAAATCTTATGTCAGTGACACTCGATGTTACATGGATGCTGCTTTAGTGCAGGGCACTGCTCCTTGGTTTGCAAAGCCAGTAAGTCACGTGGAAACCAGCCAGTGGCTGCTGCATACACAGAGCCCTCTGGCTTCAGGAGCAGCTTTCTGCTCTGCCCACTACTTCTGCTGGGTCAAAGATGGTCATCTTTGGCAGTCCTGGGGTGGCAGCAGCTGGAAGGCAGAGGACAGAGATGGGGGAAAAAATAAATCAAATGAAGTGTTCTAGGGCTTTGTGTGTATTCTGTCTCCCACAGCAAAATTACTTAATTCTCCTCCTGCCACAACTGGGAAAGCTTCAGCTTGAAAGGAGTTGCTTTAACTAATGTGGATGGTACCAGAAGCAGCAGTCATAGACTTTAATTTTTAAAAGAATTAAGTATTCACATCTTCATTTCCTGACTACAGCTATTGAGCCTTGATAAAAACAAAACAACCCCAACCACAACAAAATCTGCTGCATTTACTCTTATAAATAGTTTAGAAAATGAACTAGCATTTCACAGCTATTCAGGATATTTACAATTTTAATACATATATCCAACTTTTTTTTCTCCATTTCTCCTGAAGTGGATAGCATGATCTTATAAGATAGACAAATAAATTCATTTGGTTTCCAAGGAACAGGTGGTGCACTGAACACTTACTGACCACCATGGCTTTTTTCTTTTGGGAAAGACTGCACCCTGGTGGACATAACACCAATTTTTATTAAATATTCAAGTGACAAAATGTCTCTTGAGGAGTTAATGAGAATTTCTCTGTATCAAGGATGGAAAAAAAAAGAGAAAGATATTAAACCACCAGTAAAAGTCATCACATACACATAATTAAATCCTACAGGATACAATCCAATTCCTGTATTTTTGTTGATTCACAGAGACAGTCCTGAGCAGGGAGAGATTATCCAGTCTACTCTGGAGACCAATGGCTCATAAAGGCACATACAAATGCATACAAGTTGAGAACCTATCAACACCATTCCAACAGCCAAAGGAGTTTGTCTCCCCAAACATTCTTCAGAAAGAAGAATGTTTGGGGAGACAAACATACACTCCTAGACAAACATACACTCCTAGAACATGGTCCAGTTAATTTCTTTTCAGATGCTGGGAGAAAAAGTACTATTGAATTTAGTAGAAGAGCCATTCCAAGAACACAGTAGGTATTCCCATCCAAATAGAGCATCCCAACTGCTGACCAGCCCTGTAGTTTCAAACTTGGTAAGACCCAGCTGTGGAACAACATATGTCCAGATGATTCATGCATATGGTACAGGGAGAGAAATACATGCCAATATCATCTTACAAAATATTCCCACTACTCCTCTGTTAAACAATAAAATAATTTATTCTAGACTTTTAGTAGGATTTACTTCTATGGATAACCAAACTGAGCCAACACTGCAATCAGACTTCCTCTAATTTAGCTGCCTGCTTTTACTAAGCTACTATTTCAATGAGTTCTCTTCCAAGCTATAAGGTTTCTGTTAACAGTAGAAAGATATTACTTTGGATTTCTGTCAAAATCAATACAGTGGTTTACTTGTCCTCCAACTGTATTGACACCATCTCTGGGACTCTATTTGCTTGGTACTTGTAAAAGAGGGACAGTATTCCCATGAATAGGGCCCCTGGGTGAAGCACAGCTTCCCGTGGAAGTGGAGGCTTCTTATAGTTGAGTTGAATTTGGTCCAGCATCATTCTCATAGAAAAGCTCTGAACAATTTCTACTTTCTAGTGGATATGTGAAAGGGAATATTTTCTTTCTGGCTGGGACTCCTAAACGCAGCTGCAAAAGACAGCTTGCTTTTATCCTACTCAGCTGGTATCCCACATAATGTGCCCTGACTTCTACGTCTCCTTCAGTTTTAGTTAGGAGGCAGATATTTCCCACAACATTTTAGCAACGAAAGATACAATTCCACCTACATCCATAATTTCAGTGCACCTGAAAATGGTTGGTAAAATAATTAGACTTTGATGTGCATTCCAGAAAGGCAGCTCATTAAAGCCTGTTTACACCGCACTGTGCAATGCTGCACATAGAGACCCACAGTAGCTCAGGTATGAAGAAAAATACAGCTGGACTAACCCACTCTGCACTGGCATCTCTGCAGAATCAAAATAATCAGAGAATAAAGTGCCTACAATTGTTAACAGGTAATAGTGACTGTAGGTGTTGCATGTAACATGAGTAGATTAAAGAAAGAATCACAAGCATTATTTCCAAGACAGTTATTTTAGGCTCTTAAAATATCAGTGTTAGTGATGACATAATCCTGCTATAACCAAGTTACTGAGTACTCATGAAGAGCTTTGAGATTCATGGAGAGAAGACTATTTCTTATTAAAAAGGACATTAATTTTTTCTGAAAAAGAGATTTAAAAATACCAAATGTTGCATGAATGAAGCAGTCCACTTTTAGGATGAGCACTGATGCTCAAATAGCAATGAAATGGCTAAAATATTCATGAACAGTTTGTATGCAGCATGTAAAAAATAATCTGTAATTCTGCTTCTGAAAATGTATATATGCTCATATATTGACTTTTTTATCAGTACTCAAAAGGTAATTTTCAAGAAAAGAGACTCCTTCAGCTGAGAGCACTGATACAGAAGAATAAACATGTGCTGTATGTTAGGACTTCCTGGTCTTTTTTGACATGCTTCAAGAAATACAGCATTGAAAAAATAATGCTAGTTAAACATTTTAAATCGTAATGTCTTGTGAAGGGAAATTTTATTTTCTAGAGAGACAGCCTTTGCTTGATAGTTGAAATTAAAATAAGAAGACTGCCTTACATCAATGGCATCAAACTAGGGTAGATTACCTAGGACTGCAGATGCAAAACTGGTTACCAGTTTAAAAAGTCAGACTCCCACAGAGCAATTATTAATGGCTTTCCATTAAACTGTGAGAGGACCTTTCACAAGATCATAAAATGCCTACTTGGACTATTTTATTCGATGTTTTTTATGGATTATGCCATCAGCATACTCCTTTCAGGTAGCTGTAAAGGGCAATAAGGTCTCCTCCCCAGGACTCCTTTTTTTCCAAGTTAAACAGTCCCAGCTCTCTCAGCCACTGCAGATTTTAACCCTAATGTGGAAAACATTTCCAGTGCCTGTGACAATTTCACTTCCCCAAACTCCTGGAATAAAGGGAACCTTACTGAGATGGGTAGGTCTCATTTATATTAAAATGCAGATGGCACTGAGAAGACCGAAAAAGTACTTTTTAATAAAATAGCTGGGGTACTTAAAGAATACCTAAAGAAATATAATACTTAAAAAATACTTAAAAGAAGTAAGCAATTTACAATGACACATAATCTTTATAAACCCATATCCTCAAAGAAAAGGTAGCACAGAAATCTGAAATCTCAGGTAACAGGGACAGCAATAATCACAGAATCCTATTTAAACTGAAGACAGGGAAATGGAAAACCCAAGCACACATGCAAAATGACAGAGGCTAAAAATAATACACAGTAACACTGAAATATCTTGTTTTAAAATAATAAACTAACGTAATTGGTAGGACAATACTGACATAATTGGATAGAATTATGTGCTTTACCCGGTAGAAAGAATACAGAAATAAGATGGTCATGCCAGTGGGGAAAAACATGTTCTATGCCACAGAAAGCTTAAAGACAAATCAGATTAACAAGTTAATAGTGTTAATGAGCATTAAATGATCCTGTGGACTGAAATTTCAGGTTTAAGTAGTGGTGAGTACAGTTGCCAGAACTCCCAGAGTGACCACTAAGACAAAAAATGCAGTAACCATGAAATGGTAACAGAGATTAAACAACGGGTGCCAGGGAGAGAAGCACAGTAATAATGACATATTTTAGTCATCCCCTTGTAGCAGACTGCACAAATCTCACACCAAGATGTGGTGATTTTTACACAATGTACTTGTACCATGAAGCAGTCATGCCAGAGATTCACATGAAAAAAAGCCAGTTTAGCAGTGCAGGAAACTTGATTTTAAGATATTCTTTCTAAGGACACACATTTTAACTACGACCATAATGGGGTATAAAACTAACATTGTTGACAAAGCAAAGGAAGATATAAAAACATTTACGACAATGATTTCAATCTCAAAACAGGAGGGCTATATTAAGAAAAGATTTTAAAAAGGAACAGAAAGTGAGCACCAAATGGTAAAGCCTTCTTTAAATGCAGGGGCACTTCAAAGACACCATGTAGGAGAAAAAAACACTAATGCCTGGCAGCTAATAAAAGACAACTTTAAAGCAACCAGAAGGAAGTGAGCACTGCCGAATAGTAAGTTAAGAGAAACTATTAGAAATAAGAAACTATTCTTCAAAGAGTTGAAGTTGCATCCAGATGTGGAAAATACAAAGAACAAACTCCAGCAGACAAAGTAAACACTACACTAAGGCAGTCTGCCCCCAAAAGCGAGGGAAATCTTATAACATATAAAACCTAACACTTGTTCTTTGTCAAAACTGGCAGGGACAGAAGGTGTACCCAACAATGTGTAGGCCAACAGATGATCAAGGACTGAAAAGAGGATATGTGAGGGTTGTATTAAACACATGTTGATTATGGTGGAGCTTGGGTAGACTCCTGTGCCAGAATCTTTCTTTATGGGCAACGTGACGCCGTATCTACTTCAATGTGAAATGCCAGGAAATTAAAGATTCCAATAAGAGGTAACAAAACACCAGGATCAGAGGCAGTCACCCAAGAGATCTAAAGCCAAATCACAGTGCAGATACTCTCACCTAATATCACCTCAATATGACAGAAAAGGAATGTATCAAATACAATGCTGTCTTTCGAAAGACATTTCAGAGGAGATATGGAGAACTACAGATCAACCTGCCAGACATTTGTATTGAAGATCTTTGTTAGAAGATTCAAGGAGTAGAAACTACAATAAAGTAAAGGAGTATCCACTTGGATGAGCATTATATACTGCAGGAGAGCAGACACCACAATTTTCTCTACAGGTGAATTACAACGAGAAAACCTCCAGAATATTTCTGAGGTGACAATCCTGCAAATGAGTAAAGCTTAGCTGATCTTGGATACCTTTACAAAACCAAGTTAGACAGATTACAGGGTGCCTCAAAGATATTTTAAAAAACCCACAGGTCCTTACATGGTCAATTGATGAAAAGTTATTAAAATACTGTCAAGAATAAATGGTTGGTTTGCACAGCACAAGAAAGTTGCTGGTGGATTCATGCTCAGGCCCATGACATTCAACATATTGATAAATGATCTGGAAAAATGGAGCAAGTAGCTTTGAGCAAGTTACTCACAGAACAAATTCACAGTGAGATTAACATGTAACCACTGTGCACAGCTTTGCTCTCCATCTTAGGAGCAATACAGTGGAACTAGAAGAGATACAGAAGAGAGACAAGGACAGCCATAGGCATGTAAAGCCTGCAACTGAGGAACAAGAAGATTGATCAGATCTATCCAGGTGGGGAAAAAAAAAAGGAGACTGAGAAGAAGCTATGGCCAAGATCTATAAAATAAGAAATCAAGCAAAAATGGTGAATAAGAAATGATTGCTCATTTTGTTTTCCAGCATAAGAGACTAGGGGATATGAATCCAAACTAGTAAGCTGTTAAATTCCTCAAGTTCAAAACAGAGATATTTCCCCACACAAGGAGCTGCTAAGCTGCAGAGCTGCCTGAAAGAGGTTACTGTACAAAGAAAAATTATACAGGTTCAAGAAGCAGCTGGAAAAGTTTGTCAAAAAGAGAAAACAGAAAACCCCCAACAAATTGTCTGAAAATTAATAAATATATAAGCACTGTCCTTGGTTGACAGACTGCATATTGAAAAGAAGTATTCAGATGCATCACTATTTTCTTGCTTTCTTCTTCTGCTCCTCACTAGATACCCATTGCTGGCCTCTTGTCTAATGGAATACAGGGCTGGAAGGACCCTCAGTCAATGACAGCATGGATGTTCTCAGCTATCCAAGCATCACAAGAAATATGTACTTTTAAGAGTAAATATTTACTGCACAAGAAGTAGATAAGAAAGACTAGTTGCCAAAAAATACTTGGGTTTTGTTTGTGATTAATATACATGTTTCTCAATGAATATGTATTAACTTTCAGGATTATATATTATAAAGCTGTCTTTTTTTTTTTCTTATTTCTTTTTTTTTTTTTTGGTGAAAGAAACTGAGAAAGTTGAGCTGTTTTGGATACATGATCTCATTTACTACCCTTGTCCTTCATTTACAGTCACTGCTTATCTACTTGCCAGCTATTGCAGATTTGTTCAAGACCTCCTGCCTTAGTGCAAATGGTAACAAAGACCAGAAGTCTCAAGATCAGCAGCTTTTAAAAGAGAGGTTTACTCCTGTTCTTCTAATAGGTTATGACTCAGCCTTGATAAAGATATATGGCTTGGGTTTATGCCTATCAATTTTACTTGCATTTTTATACTTGGTGTTTTCTGAGAAGATATTTATTACACCCTTCCAAATGGAAAAATATTGAAAATGTTAATAGGTAACTTTCTGACAACTTAAAGGAGTGCTGTTTTTAACAGATCTTCTACTGAGCCAAAATATCATGCTCACTTACTGCATCTTCTAGCTTGAACTTCAGCATCCCAGTGCTGTTTAAATTGCCTCTATCTCAGCCTTCTCCTAGTTCCATTGTCACTGCATCCACATCATTATCTGTTGAACATTTCCAGAAAGCTGAATGACAGCTGCACAGTTGCCAGTGTTACAAGGTTTAAAAACACATTTTTATACTCACTTTTAATACAGCTTTCAAGACAGTTGCTATACAGTAATGACATAACAATAGAAGTAGTTTTGAGTAGACTTGCTAGCTTTATCCAAATGAAACTTTTCAAATAAAAAAACCCAAATGAAACACTATATGCCTACAGGCACTTTTCCTCAGTATCTATTTTACACACACAAAAATGTTATATTTAATTTCAACCCACAAAATGTTCCATTTAATTTCACAGAACAAAATCTAATCTGCCTATTCAGATCGTGAACAGAGGCTCCTACTTGTATTGTCTGTCAAGCTCTAATATCAAAATTACAGTCAAGTAAGTAAAAATTATGCTATGAATCTAGATATCCATTTCTTAATATTGTCATTTTGCTTATATTCCACATCCTAACAACTCAGTGAAAAGTACCTATTAGCTAAAACTATGTAAGAGAAAAACTCTGTCATTAATATATTTCAGATTTTAACATTTACAAGAAAGCTTCTACTAAAGCTCAAGTACAAAGAAAAACTGAATGTGGGATAGCCTCTGATGTTAGGCATTTTCTTCCACTGTAATACCTAGCTACCACAGATGTTAGCAATGAAGTCTCAATCTCATGCATCACAGAATGCAGTAAGTGAATTCAGACATGCATAAAGCCCTAATGAAATTAAGGATACTTGTTTAGGAAGGTGATTTTTGAGGTGAAACAGTTTGCAAGCAGTATTTTGAATGTAAATATGAGTAAAGAAAGATGCAATCTGTTGTGCAAAAAGTTGAGTGTCATGGCATTTTAAGTTAACACAGGAAGTATCAAACCTTGCCTAATAAACTGGATTTCAATTATATAAAGGATACTTCATCTGAACAAGCACTTGCAATCAAACTTAAAACAGAAATGAAAGCTTACAATAAAGCACAGGAAAAAAATTAACCGCTGTTATATGTAAATACATGGCAGCTTTGTTCTTTCAAAATGTGTGCAAAAGAATGTCTAGAGTCCATAGTCTTTCTGTATTTTTCCTATCTATAAAAAAAAAAAAAATCAATTTTTCTTACAATTTGTAAAAAATCTGTTTGAATCTCAAGCTTCCCCAAGACTCAAATGTTTTATTTTTCAAGTGCCACTATTTACAAGGGAAAATGTTACTCAAGAAAGCAGTTACTACACTGATCACTAACACAGTTCTTTGGGTCTGCCTTTGCCAAGACTATTTTAGTAATGCATTCCCATTCTCTGCAAATCTGGTTCATTCCGTTTGTATCAAGAGGCAACCACTGAAGAACCTACAACTCAGTAAGGCTTCCTTATGGTTTTGAGAGAGTCAGAATCACATGAAAGGATCTATTTGCAGAACAGATCTACAGTTAGTCATGTGAGAAGTGTGACATTTTGATTTGTGTTTTCTACAATTGATGCAACTAATGGAAGGATTAATTAAGAGGGGCTTGCTAGGAGATCATACACTGGCTTACCGTTCAAAAGGGAATTATAAAATTAATTTTCCCAAATAAATACTATTATCTTTATTCATATGAATTCTTATTCAAAAGCCTTTTCCCATTTTATTAATTCTGATAAAAAGCAATTTACAGAAGTTACAGTCCTATTAATTTTTCTATCAAGACCATCATAATTTGCCCAACCTGGGTATGATACAGATGGAGGTGAATTCCACTGTTAAGGACTTACCATAGGTTGCAAATGTTCTTCTTTGTTGCTCAAACATGAAATCATTGATGTGAGCTGGTTCTGCATATCCAGAAAGCATGTTTCTTGGTGCAGCCATTTGCTGAGTCCTAAATGGGTTTTCTGGTCCAAACTTCATAAAAAACGATAAAACAAGGTAGAGCAGAATTAGTAATTTGTTATTTTTGTGTATTTACTTTTTCAGAAAAAAAACCCCACAGAAAAAAAGAGACCCGTCTTTCAAAAATGATAATGCAAAATCATTTCAACTTTAAATTTCTTTGTGACTACTGAATAAGCTTCTTCATCTGCTATTTCACATGGCAATCACACAGTTGGTCTGAACAGTCAATTTCAGGATTGAACTTTGTAGCCTGTATTACTGGCACAGAGCTCAGGTTGATAGCGACTACTTGACTTGTTAAAACTTGACAGAACCAACACATATTGTCCATTCAGGATGGGACCAGTGCAAGCATTCAGAAGACAAAACCCAAGGCTGTCCCACAGTAGGTTTCCCTAACTAAAACATTTACACACAGCAGCACCGAAGTCAGTTAAAAACAGTACTTTTGTTTTTAACTTTGCACACGTCATGGCTTTGATAGGTTGCAAGCTTGCTATGAAGAGGCCAATTTATATGGTTCTTCAAAATGTTTTCTAAACATAAAGCATAACTAATGTAGAAATTTCAGACTGATTCAATATTTGTCTACCTAGAAGGCTAACCTCTGGTAGAAGAGAAGACAAACTGCACAAAGAAGTTGAATACGGAAAAAAGTTAAATGCTTGAACAGCTATTTTTATCTTCCAGATAGCCTGTCAGTTACAACAAAATGGAACGTGGTTCACATGGCACCAGGCAGTCTAAATTAAGTCTTAAAAGGTTTTTCACTATTCAAATTTAGCATAGCTCAAGTTACTAAAATTCTTAATAGCGATGTGAATAATTGAGCTGAAAGAACTTTGATTTTAATGTTAAATCCTCCTCTTAAAAGTCTTATATCTGCAAGTCTTACAAATGCTAATTCTGCCCTAATGAACACAATGAGTAAATAGCAAAAATGTGAAAATAATAAACGACCACTTCACCGCAGTTCTTGTTTAACTCAACATATTTATAATGCTATTTTTCCCAGCTTAGTTTTTAATTTTCATAGCCATAATTCTGATAAACATTTTAAGACTCTTCTTAGAAGAGCTTTATGCAGAATATGAAAATTCAAGCACTAAAAATACCAACACAATTGTGTAGAATCTGCCCTTTAAGCCAATGGTGTTTCTGCTCTAAAAACCAATATTGTTTCTTACCTCAGGTGCAAACATAGTTTCATAAGTGGGATTGTACTGAACTTCCTTGATAGCAGGATCAAGGTGGACTCCTGTTTCCACATCTTCCTGAAATAAAACAGACATATTAATAACCCCTTTTTCACACTCAGACATTTAAATACATGACATTACTTTCTTTCTGTCCAAATTAGGGCTGTAGTTCAAGTTGACACTTTCAGCATTATGAAAGAGAAGAGCACCTTGGCCAAAGTTTCTATTTCACAAAAATATTGATTGCAAAACCAATGTCAGGTGGTCACTGAGAAACTTGTCTAAAACACCTGAAGATTTTTGCATGTGAATAATTATTTCTTTTTATTTAAAGATTTCATGCACACGTTTTAAAAACAGCAGCAAGATTGAAGGAAAGCTTTTTTTTAGGATGTTTGAAAACCAGACTTGTAAAGAAGAACCAATTAAAATGGTCACGAATTTAATATAAAGGTATGAAAGCTAGGACTCTACAAAAGGTAGAAGGCAGAAATCACAAGTAACTATTCTGAAAGACAGTTGCAAAGCAAAAAAATGACATATCAACATTACATACAAACATTAAGCATAGCAATGATTTTCACAGAATCCAATAATCCCTTATTTCCAAAAGGTACATTTTTACATTGAAAGGTATAAATGTAATTCAGCTTTACTACTTAAACACATTTGCAAGTCTGTTGCGACAAAAATTTAAGTTGATAGATGAAAGGACAAGAATAACTTCAAGCAACTCACAGGGAAAAATTCAGAAGGGCACATGCTGCTGAAATAGAAGACAGAAGAAAGAAAATGGCTGACAAGGTAGCAGTGCCCAAAAACCTGGTTTCAGAGCTTTATGAAGGCTCTTTCACATCAACAGAACCTCTTCCCTCATCAAGACCTCAGTTAATAAAAGAGAATGTTATTTTGCAGAATTATTACTGTCATTCTTCCTGTATCATTATTCTAGAAAAACAGCAGTTGAAAAGGACTCAGCATGTGCTAGTATACTGACAAAATCCCTAGTAATCATACTGAAAAAGCTATCTTAGCATCATTGCTTAGTCAGTGCTTACCGACAACAGGATCCCAAAGCATTTGCAACTTACAAAAGGAAGTGGCACAACAGAGAATCAAATTTTAGCAGTTGCTTCATTAATAGAAAATTATCTCAAATAAATTCAATCTTGCTTTATATTATAGTATCTTGAAAGAGCAAAATGGTACATTCTTAACTTGTTTAATATTGTAAGCTATTCTCTGACATGAGAAAATTGCTAACAATATTAGAGCTTTTTTTCTCCCCAATTTAATGGCAGGTCAATTACAAATTTGTTCATGCATACAAGACTTAAAAGATTTTAAAACCTGATTTTCTAGAACACAGAAAATAAAGACAGTACCTAAAGATCTTTGGCTTGTTACCTGATTATATTTGATTAAAACTGCTCAACAAAGGAAAATAAAATTATGTTAAAAAAACCTCAAACCAAAACAAAAACATGACATCAGCAATCCCATTAATTGTTTTTCTATGAAGGCCACTGTCTTAGTAGAATTGTTAAGTCCAGCCAGAAAGCTTTACTTTCACCACATTAACAATTATTTTAACAGGCAGGTCCAGCCATTGAACTGATCTCGCCTGAACCCTCAGCACTACCAGTTCTCGGCCTGACCTCATTTTTCTCATCTCACAACCTTTCCAATTCACTGGGCTTGGCTGTCAACAACTACTGGTACATTCACAGCCCCAACTGTCATACACCATGAACTAGCCTGCAAACAGCACAGCAGGCCTAATCCTGTCATTCAGCCAAAAACCCACGACCCCAGTTTGAATAGGAGTGTACCAAAAACGCTTCCTACCCTGTGTTACCTACAAACTTACACTTCCTTTCACTGCTCCATGTCTTGAGAACATTTTCCACAGACAACTTTTTCAAGTCACATCATACAGCTTACTCTTTCCAGCTACACCTCACATCTTGCCCACAAAACTCAACATTTGAGAAAATAAAAATTAATATAATTGATAATAAGGCAAAATTTATCTGATCAATGGTTAGTCACATTTAAACAGTGATCAGCTTACTTGAAACTAGGACAGTTTTTTTCCTGCTCCTTAATCTGAAAAAGCAAAAAAATCAAGGTTTGCAAAAATGCCAAGAATTTTTCAGCTCTGCTATTTTTCCTCCTCTTTTCTTCCTGTGAAGTTCTATTATATGCTGCTTGGTAATTGAGAAAAGAAACAGATTGTGCCATAAAAGCTGATCCTCTGCTGAAGGATTATAGCAATTCTGGTTCTACTTCGCTGCTGGTGGAACAGTGCTGAGTCACTTGAAAGCCACACAATATGTTCACTCCTAGACCACCACAGGCACATTATTTCTGTGTGAAAACCACCGAGCCTTGAAATTGAAGCACATGTTATATTTATCAGAGCTACGCGCCTCAAGACCTCCAGTCTTATTCACATTTTCATATATTAGGGTATCAGATGACAATCTCATAACATGCTGCTGAAGCACATAATGGTTATCTTTTCATTACGTCATTTTGCTTTAAACTGTGTAATAATTTGAATGTGGTCCAACTACCTACTTTACTTTCTCAGTATTTTTTAAAAATGAAATCTTGATAGGAATATAAAGTATTGACACAATATATTGCCAAATGTTAGTCCATGGCATGAGTTCAAATTGCAGCAGACAAATTATCCTTTGGTCAGCATCTGAGAAGTGTCATTTTGTACAGCATTACGAGACTCTAGTAGGTAGTAGAAACATTTAAAATATTAACCTAGCCCATCATTCATTTTACCAATTGCCAAGCTATCTGCATTGGGGTATTTTGGTTGTGGCTTTATTATTTTTTTTTCTGGATGACAGGGAAGAACTCATCGGCAACCTCTGCACATGGTGAAGATGTCTGGGTACAACTGCATGCATTGCCAGAAGACCACTTCAGCAGAACTCATCTCTCCAGGACCCAGAAAGCAAGAAAAGGTAATACAGGTCTCACAACACTGTTCCTTTATGCTGGCAACAGCCTTAACTGCATGCATTCCAGATACATTTGCCATAGCTCCAGCTAACAGGGAAGGGATGACAGGAGCAGCGGTCTGGCAGAGCTGTGACTGAGATAAGGTAATGTAAGAGATCGCCTCTCTGCTCTGCTGTAGCTTTTCCTTTGGTCACAGGAATGATTTATCTAAAAGCCTAAGGTGAGCAATCCATCATGTAGCTTATGTGCCAAGTGTGACACAAGTGGCTCTGTGGGATGAGAGATGATCAGTAGTTAAGCAGAAAGAGGAGGGCATCTGTGATTTCAGTGAAGGGCTAAGTATTACCCTAGATCACTTCCACTCTCAAAAGCACAGGAACCATAAAAAGCGGGGTCAAAAAGCTCTCAAACAGATACCGTGTTCCCATGGAGAAAGAGAAAAGTTGAGCTGTATGACTGGCAGAGAAGCAGCTGGTGTTTGCTGCAACTCAGAAATTGTATTAATATGGGCTTTATGGCATGCTGTAATATCATTAAAGGGCTGTACACCCCTTATAACCTGGAACCAAAGAATTAAAGTTTTAGGCAGTTATGTTTTACTGAATATGGCTATTTTGAAAAACATAATAGAAAGAAACTGCAAACTCTGTGCGTCACCTCTCTGCTTTTCTCAGCACTAGTAACAAGCACCCAACTGAAACAGTGGCTATATGGGGCACCACATGTCAGGTGAGACACATGCTACTGAAAAGCGTCCAAAAGAGAAAAAAACATGATTTAAGGCCTAAGAAAATACGACCTGAATAGAAAAATTGAACAACCTAATTCAACACAGAAGAGATTCAGATTATACAACTTTGCAGAAATAAGGACAAACAAAAACTGAAAATGCTCACTCCATAGATCCACTGAAGATTGGTAGACAGTTTGAATGAATGTCTGCCTGCCTACAGAGATGCAAGAATCACTGTTGATAAAAGGCAAAAAGAGACAGATGATGTCATTTCACCAAACTACTTACTGTGTTGGTTGTGTTGAGTTTTTTTAATAGATGTGATGCCTACTTACCTGCAATATCAGGTTGCTTTACAGTTCAGAAATTATTTGATGAGGTAAAAAAATTATTTCGGTAGTTAAATGCTAAAATTCTTTTGATAGTTAAATGCTGTCCTTTTTTCACCTTTTGTTTAACAAAACACAATCACACTATTATAGGGGAATGGCACACAGGGCTGTACTTTTGAGTATTAGCACTGCCTAAGGAATCTATCTTGAGACAGAAAGAAACTTTTGATGCTAAGGGCAGCAAGGGGGTGCTTCATTATAACTCCCCAGTGATCACTGAATGTCTGGTTCCTTCCAAGGCATGCTCCTTGAGTCCTACCATAAAGCTTGGCCACTTAAAAGCCTAAGAAAGAGGACAGGAAATAGAAGGGATTTTAGACTACAAATACAGTAAATCAGATTAACTTTCCTCCTTAACAGGTTCCTTAAACATGCCACAGTCCTCTTTTTCTTCAAAAAAACTCCTACCCAAATGCCATAAAACAGTGTTACTTTCTATGAAAATCACTTGATTTATAGAATAAAAAATAGTTCAACAATAAAAAAAATTATGTTAATAAAGCTTGCTAGAAGTTTCTTTATGTGCATGCAAGACAAAAACACTTATTTAATTAAACCGTGGCAAAATCCCTGTAACAGGCAACAAAGTGAAGCCTTAAATAAAAAGACCAAGGTGCACCATGTACTGCAACACTGGATGGTAATTCTGTTCCTTAGAAAGTATATAATGTGGCTTATATTTTCCAGCTTCATCTCATGCAAGCAGAGAGTTTTGATGTCTATATGCTGCGGGATTTTCTTTTTTTTTTCTGGACATTTCAGATAATAAACCTACAACATTCCATTTGCCTAAGTAAAGTCATTACTAGTTAATCAAATAGCTAAAAAGGGCAGGCTGCTTTGCATAACATTTAATTAGTTTTACTTATCGATCACATTAAAATGTGGTAAATTAAGACTGCATCCCATGAGCCACTGAGACTCAAGCAGTTTCTCACTTATCAATTCTTGCCTAAACCACTTGGGCTGTCAAATGCACATTATCTCCTTCTAAAGATCTACAAATTTGTTACTAAGAGATAAATAGCATTTGCAGTGAAGCTCCAACATTAACACATGGCTGTTACCAGCTTTTATTCTTTGTACCCATTCATGCTCTCCTAACAGTAAATGACCACCTCACTAAGGTCAACAGAATAAAAATAAACCAGCAAGAAAAGCATATGCTAAATGGTTCTGTTGAACTAGGCTAAATTCCCAGGATCTTGCAGAATGACAAGTTTTAAACTGCTACTCTTGACAAGATATTTTGTGTCAAAGAAAGCCAGAAAACCTGCCAAGTCAAAGAAGACAAACATTCCTAACAAGTAACACTTCCCAAGTCTACTAAGGTTCAATCACTGCTACAGAATTGTCACATGCCACTTTGTATCTTTCTTATCTCCATGGCTGGTAGGATGAGGTTTTAAAAAACATTAAGAGGTGTGACTGAAGTCTATTTCCTCCCCTTATGTAAAACTTCTCTGGAAACCTGCATAGTGCCAAAGGTAAACTAGATTGAAAGGGAACTGACACTTCCGATCCCTTCTCACATGAAAGGCAACACAGATCCTCCAGCTCCTGTACTGGGCTGGGCCAGCCTAGTTATTTTAACCCAGTTAAACGTCCTCTCCTCAAGACTACTGAAGGACATACTATAGAGAAGTATCATAAAATCTGCTCTGATTTGCATCTTACCCTGGAGAGAGATCAAACAATAATTGCTGTCTCAAAAGCAAAGCTTATAGCCGCAATGTTTCCTGTGATTTCTTCACAGAAAGTGCAATTTCCTGAATTTCCTTCTACATTTATAATTCAAAAGTGAAGATAAAACTGTCAGCAGTGTTACGGTGATTTTTTCATAGAAGCAGAAACTGTAGGAAAACTAACTATAATTGGGTTTGACAATGGCCTGGTTGTTGGCAACTGGGCTCCCTTCCCTTTCTTGAGCAGCCTCTATTTACAACACCATCATGCTTACCTACTGCGTGATGATGTATTTCAAGAAAGCATCTTGAATAACCTGTCCACTGTTCCCACAAAAGAAAATATCCACCTTATGGAAACTTGGCATCTAGGGGAAAGTAAGAGCAGAGCAAGGGTGTATGATGACACTTCTGCACTCTCCCAACAGCCAAATATTTTCAGGTCTTGGTGAGACTTGAGGAAATCTGTGTATTTATTGACACCTCATCCTTAATGGATTTCTTCCAAGTACTTGTCCAGACTCTCCTTGTAACAATGCAAAATTCTTCAACACATAGTACTTCTTGGCATGACAATAAGCCCTACTACACATTGCATGAAGAGCTGCATCCTTTTATTTGCTTTGAACCTAACTCCTACTGGACAGCTTATGGTTGCCGTAATGGGTATTTAACTCCCTCTCTGTGCCACTTAATGATTTTGTAGGCATCTATCATACTTTAGACCTCAGGCGACTCTTCTGGCCTTCTCCTTACTTCCTCATACAGAAGCAGAACCCTTCTTCAGCCCAGCTGTCCCTCTCTGAATGTCCTACACTTATAACCTATCTTCTGCATGAAGGGAGAAGCACAAACTTTCATCCTCTTTCCCTCATGTGATTTTAGTGTGCTAAAAACAGTAATAGAAACATGCAACTTTCATCCAGTGGGCTTTCCAGTTTAGAATAAGAGTAGAAGTATTACTGGATTGGTGTCACCAATAATAATAGCTCTTATCTATTATGAGCAATTTAACATTAAGATCAGCAATAGGCCCATTTCAAGAAGCAGACTTTAAGAAGAGGGTGTAACAAAAGCCAGTCCCTTAAACTTTTAAAACCAGCCATTAGTACAGCTTTCAACTACAGAATAATTATTTTCACAGAATGTGACTTTATGTAGCTGTGATGTACTTTGAAACAAGAACTCAGCAGATTTCTACAGAAAAATGAAATACATATTGGAGTAACATCTTAGGGCTATATTTGATATGCATACTTCAGTAGCCCAAATGCTGTCAGCTGAACGTGCTAACAATGATGCCGGCTATTAAAGAGAGTGAGGACCCATTCCTGTTTAAAGCATATGCAAGTTAACAGGCCGAAGTTCTGAACCACAAACAGGTAAAACAGTCAGAATGCAGAACACCAACCATTTAAAGTTTGCACTCTCAACTGCCAAAAATACAAACTGTGGTTTATATCTATTGTATGACTAATCCTTCTAACCTCCCTTTTTACCATCAGCTTTTGTTACCCATTCCTGGTCCTTTGTACAATAAATACCTATGCACTTAAGAGTACTTGATCCTTATTCAAGTCAAAACAACATTTGCACAAGTGAAGTGATATTAATGAACTGTAACTTTGCTTTCCTATTTACTCAGCTTCCGGCTTTTCCAGGCCTGTACCTAGAGGGGACTTGTGATGTACACTCAAAACACCACGTCTTTCATGTCTTTGTTCAGTAAAGGCTTTCTAATTTTAAAGAATCAGGGTAAATTCCTGAGGGGTGTCTGGCAAGCTTCCACTGCTGACCAGTGGGACACTAGCATTTTTAGACATGGAAGGTGTTGAGAACATGTGGCATACGAGACCTGCAGTTATTTCTCAAACCCTAAAAGTCCGAAAAGGAAGCCTGATATAATGCTACAAAGAAATGACCTGTTGCTACTCAAGAGTAGGTTGTGGTGCTAAAAGAAGCTCCAGTATGCTGTGTTCTGAAAGCCTCAGCTTGGAACTGTTGCTATTTCCAGTTATATGCACCTTATCTATGTTCACAAGTAAAAGTTATAGACAACATTATAATCAAACATCTTGCTACTGAAAAGCCTCACACCCTTTTCATCTTAGTTAGCATTCTGTCTGAGGCAGAGGCAGTCCTAGATGTGCTAGTGGATACCCCTTCCAGAGCACAGTCTGGCAAACAGCTTTGAACTGAACGTGCTGCTGACACCTAACTCTTTTCTCCAGCTGCTTGTTTCTGCACTGGCACAGGAGATTTATCTGCACCAGCACAGCATTTGTGCAGACCAGATCAAGGAATGGATCTGAGGACAAATAACTTCACCAGAGTTTTATTTTTTCAAAATTCAAATCAGTTCCCTGATGTCAGTCCCTGAGCAACTACATAAATCCTTGTGCTGGCATGGCAAAGGGAAAACCTGTTGCTACAGGCCTAAGGGTGGTGGAGAGCACATCCAGTGCTACTTGCCACTTATCACTAACACTCAGGAAATATTATAGATGTTAATTAGCATTTCTTTTGAAATGTGCACAAGACAGCCTGCTGGATGCTGCAACTTGAGAAGCCAGGTTTCTAAGCCTCTAAGGCTTAGAAGCTCTCTCTAAGGGAGAAAAAAATGTAGTCACTATATACAATACAACATCTACACAAAAATATGGTAAATTGTGATATGAATTAACTAATGACAACAAAGCAAAAGAGTCCATCCACCTCTTGGTCACTAGGCAAGAAACTTTTCTGAGCATGTGGCAGCAGGACAGTAACAGTAACAGTTATCAAGGCAAGATGCCTGCTTTTGATTAGAAATTTGTTGCCTGTACAAAGCTAAACCAGCACCCTCCCCCCTCCCTTTGCGGCATCACAAAAGCAAGCCAATGTGATACTGAATTTGGAAAATAAAGGTTCCCCCAGCAATAACGAAACAGAAACACCAGTCAGCTTTCAGGCTGCCCCTTAGAACAGGATTCAGTTGGAGCCACCCTATTAAGTATCGACTTCACCTCACCACCCGGGAAAACCACACAGGAAAACACCTTACACATGGAACAGCAAACAAGCATCTAAAGAACTATAATCAAGGCACGCTCTGAGATGGAGCTAACATGCTTTAAAACTCAACCCCGCGGCTGGAATCCCCGGGAGGCCCCCGACACACGCCCTCCCCTCCGCAGCTCCGACCCCCACACCTCAAGGCAAGGCAGGGCAGGGCCAGGCGGCGGCAACGCACCCCTGCCGGCACCGCGCCCCTTCCGCCCCACTTCCGCAGCCTGGGGCTGCTCCAGGGCTGTCCTCAGCACTGTCCCGAGGCCGGTGGTGCGGACACAACGCCGGGCAGGCCGGCGGCCCGGGCCCTGGAGGGCTGCCTACCTTCACGGCTACTTCCGGGGCCGCATCGACTGGCAGGGCCGGGGGCGCGGCGGGCGGCGCCCGGAGGTGCAGCACGGCATCGCGGCTGGGGAGCACGGCGGCGGAGCGCTGGGAGCCGCCCTCGGTCTCGGGCTCTGAGTCGGGCTCCGAGTCGGAGCCGCCGTAGGAGGCGAGCGCGGCGATCGCCGCCGACATCTTGGCGCGGGGGATGACGGGACGGGCAGGTCCTGGCAGCTCCGCAGGGCTCGAGGCGTCCCTTCCTCCGCAGAACGAGAGGGCTGGGGCTGCGTCTTAAAATTGTGGCTCGTTAAAATAGAAAATCACTCTAAAGGATAAACCGTGGTCTGTTACGGGATATATAGGCGTTTGATGGGGGAACATCCCACTTGGCTACTTGGCTCTTGATGGTGCTTAACCTTTCAGGACTCCATACCAGGACTACAAGCTCCAGCATGCAACGCGGCGCCGCACTTGGAAGTTTCCCCCCGGCTCTCGCCTTCACTTTGCGCGGCGGCAGAGGAAAATATTCAGCAGCCCAGGGAGAGCTCCCAGCTGCCCATTTCTTCCCGCACACAAAACTTCTTCGCTGTCTTTTCCACAGAGGGCAGCGGAGCGTGGAGCCCGGCCCCGCAGGACCCCTGGTTGTCACCCCGGGCTCTCACCTCCCCGGCTCCGCGCCGTGCCCGGGGAGCTCCGCCCCCTCGCGCTGATTGGCCGCCGGCATACCCGGCTTCTGTTACGTCACAGCTGCGGGGCTCCGCCCCGCCCACGCCAGGGAGAGGGAGCCCGGCGGGCCGGACTGTACCACCTGCCCGCCCGCGGGGTGGGGGGCGGTGGCGCATGGACCAGCCCGAGCATCGGGCGGTGGGGGGGGGGGCTGCCGGGTTCGGCCGCCGGGTAAACAGCGCTTCCCCCCGGCTCCCTCCCGCCCGGCTCGGCGCGCCGGGAGAGGCCCCGCCCCCCGCGCGCGCACACACGCGCACACACACAGAGACACGCGCGCGCTGCCCGGTGTCTATTGTGAAGCCGCCGGGGACGCTCCGCGCCCGCCGCCGCCGCCCCCCGAAACACGGAGCCGCCAGCTGGGAATGGCCGGCGCCGCCTGAACTTCCAGCGCCCCGGCGGCCACGGAGGGAGGGGCTGAGGCTGAGGGCGAGCAACGTGAAGGTGCGCAGCGAGGGCAGGCGAGTAAGCGCCCCCCACCCCCGTACCTTCCTTCCCTCGCGGTCTCTGGGGCAGGCGGGAGGGACCGGCCCCCGCTCCCCCTTGCCGGCGGGGCTGTGGGACGCGCCTACCCCACAAAGGGACCGGCGCTCGCCAGGTGTTGGTCCCCTCCCCTTTGTCCGCGCCCGCGCGGGGGGCGGCGGCGGGAGGGAGTGATGGAGGGAAGGAGGGAAGCGCGCCGTGGAGCCGCTTTCCCCCGTCTCCCCGCCGCCCCCGCGGGCAGGGGCATGAGGGGGGCGTGTTGCGAGGCAGAGGACAGGAGGGGGCCGCACTTGTGCCGGAGCACGGCGCTTCCCTCTCCTTCTCCCGCTG
>VZSE01006462.1:6846684-7031785 GCA_013398275.1 Promerops cafer | reverse complement strand
GGAAGGTGCGGCGGAGACCGGCCGGGGTCAGCGCGCGGGCGGGCGGGGGGCGGCGGGGTGACGTCACCGCCGCCAGGTGCGGGGAGAGGCGCCCCCTCCCCTCCCGTCCCCTCTCCGCCCGTCCCCTCCGCGGGGACCGGGGCCGGCGAGGGCAGAGGTGCGGACGGGCGGCGGGACTGCCGGTCGGAGCGCAGGGGGATTCGGTCCGATTCCAGGGCAAAGCTGCCCGCCGGAACACTGCTACCATTGTTAGGAGGGCTTGGGGATCGCGGGGGATGGCCGGGAGCGAGGGGAAGCACGTAGGTTCCAACTTCTCCCAGCCCGCTCCCGAACGCCTTCCTGCGCGCCCGCGGACGGGAGAAATGGGAAGTACGGAGCGCCGGCCAAGGGCTGGCTGTAACGCCAGGTGTGTGCATTGCACCTGGAGCGGCACAGTGCCATGACTTCCCTTCGAGCTGCATGTGCTTTCAGAATTAAAGTGAGCACACAGTGACATCTAATTGTGACACAGTGGCATTTAATCTGATCAAATGCTCTACTTTGAATTTCTTATCGTTTTCAGCAGTCACGGTTTGAAACATTTTTCTTAGCTTGAGAAGGTATCACTTGTTTTCATTTGTTTTGAAAGAAAGAACAGAATAAAGGTAAAGGGCATACAGAAAGCGTTGATAGCATGGAGTGGAGCAAGGTGCTGCATTAAGATCTGTTCGGTTAGACACAGGTGTGCTATGTCTTTGTATGCTAGAATCAGGGTTTTAGGTAAAAGCCCCCCACATTTCAACACCAAGACCTTTTGTTTGCATCTGCAACAGCTGAAATATGCTACATTGAACTAGCATTTCGTATGGTAATGAGCTGACTTTTTAATCTTAAATCTATGGATGATGAATCCATAAGTAAAGAAAACTATATGACGATTCACATGAATCACTACATGTTAATATCAAAAGTGGTTCTTCCGCTGTAGTCAATTGCTTTATTGGCAGTAATTGTTAACTGATTCCATATGACTGCATTCCTTTTTCTCTTGGCATGCAGATCGTAGGTATTGTCTGAAGTTTAAAGGTGTGCTTCCTGAGAAGTGAAAAATGTCAAGGTCTATTTGTGCAACCAGTTTGCGTTATTCTATCTGGAGAACTGTGTTGAAAATCATTGAAGTAGTTCTGCCTTGTTATCCTTGAATTTTAAATGTTTGATTCACAAAGCTTTGGTAGTTGACTTAAGTATGTTCAACTCTGTTGTGTCCAAGCATTCGAGTTCACTTGCCAGTGAAATGTAATCATCTGTGATTCTAGATGCTTTTATTGTAGAACCTACGGAAATCACTTGCTGGTTTAAATTAGCTGCCTTTCTGGTACCAGCAGTAGTAGATAAGCAAATACATGAGAAGGCATTCAGGGCAATACTGTCTGAAGTTTCTCATTGCTTAAATAGTAGAGAAGATTAACTTTCAGCAAGCAAGCTGATGTCACTTCTGGGTATAAAAAACTGATTTGACTATACTTTGAAAGTGTAGATGGCTAGTATACACCATGACCTAAAATCTGTTTTTGTCAAAAAAAGCTGAGGAGTTGCTGCTGGTCTTTTGTGTTGACCTAATACCTGTTGGCTCATCTTGGCTATCAGCTGCATATTTATAATTTCAAGAAGGGGTTGATCAGTATAAAACAAACTGAAAGAATGATACAGCTTTTCTGAAAAGCTCTGCTCATTGAATACTGTATGCTGTATGTTTTCTTTTAACTGAGTTCCACAAAATGTGTTATATTATGCATTGGGTACTGCTGGTTCTGAGGCAGACTGAAGTAGTGCTGACGTAGTGGGTGGAAGGTGGTTTGGGTTGCTTGGCTTTGCTTTCCATCCAGCTTTTTCATTGCTGCTTTCCCTTGCAATCACTTTGCTTCTCTTGCTTTAATTTTCCAAAGGAAGATAAAACTGTATCCCTTTGTACCGCACTTCTACATATCAAGAGGACCTTTTAACACCTATTTGTTATTACTCCAAGTGGTAAATACTATACCAAGTATTACCATGTCTTTTCCCCTGGTAAAAGGAAAGAGGAAGAAGTATTTTAAAATAATGGTTCTTTGAGCAGTAGAAGCCTGGCTTTTACCTTTTTTCCTTCTTTTTTTTTTTTATGTGTGGGTTTATTCAGGGTTGTTTTTTTTTAATCTTGAGAGTGGTTGTAAGCTCTAATGATTTTTTTTTTTAGTACAGTCTCATCCTTTTGTGGATTGTCAAATGTCCAACAGGGTGTTAATGCATTCTGAATCCTTTCCCCTGGTCAGGACAATCACAGCATCTTGATTTCACGAACTTAGCATTTTATAGGTATCTTTGAGAATTCTACACCTCTAACAAATTTGGCTGGATTCAGCCAGCCAGTTTCCAAGTGGAGGAACACACATCAAACACCCCCCCCACCCCCCAACACTTCCTGTTTGAGACTGATTTACCTCACAATTTGAAGTACAATATATAAAATTTTAACTCAGTATTTCACAAAATTCCTTGACATCAGTCTTTTTCTTCCCTATAGTTGATAATGAAATCTGTTTCCCCCTGCTTTTAATGTATTCTGTCCTACTTTCTTTTCCATTTACTTGCTCTTTCATAGTTCGTTTTTTGTTGCTCTCCATGATGGGCATGCTTTATCTCACACCCTCGTGCTTTCGGCTGGTTTGTCTTCCCCACAGAAAATGATGCATATAATCCTGTTCATTCTAGTTTTTTTCTCCATGTTTTTTAATACTCTTAAATTGCTATCAGCCCACTTGCATATACACTCACTTCTCATCCACCAAGAACTGTAAGTCCACAGTTTGAGGGAAAGGGGGGAAAAAAGCACATGATACTTATCAGACAGAAGATTGAACTAAAATTTGAAGTTCTATTGTCTGTGGGAAATACAACATTTGAAAGAAAACAAGGTTTTTTGCCTTTGTTCATACACCTTTGGCTGCTGAGAAAAGGTATCATGATGTAAGTCTTACCAGGTTACTCCTACTGCATTTGGATTGGGCCCTTTGATAAGCACCTGCTTGTGTGTCTGATGCATCTCAGTGTACTCTGATTTAGCTGCTTGGAGACTGAAGCACGTTTTATAACTCACGCTCTGCTATTTCTGCCACCTTGGAGCCTCTGACTGCTGCAAGGGTGATAATACCTCTTTTCTAGTTTTTGTTATTTTGGACTATGTCCCGGATTCTGAAAGATACCAAGGCGCCAGATTGCAAAAAGAGTTCTCTGTTCCAGTACATCTGTGAATCAGTCTCTAAGTTTTTTGGAAGGGATCTTGTGGTTGTCTGACACAGATTTCATGCTATATAATTCATGTTTACAAGGTGTGGTTTCAAAGAAAGAATGATATGGGATAAGACTGGAACAACTTAGACTGTTGTACTTATTTCAGATGACTTTGCAAACTAAATAATATTTGTTGCAGAGCTACCCCTTCCCTAGAGGATGGAAGCTGTGCAGCTTCTTCGAACTACTCAGCTACATATGCAGTGCTGTGAACTGCATCTTACAGCACAAGCTGAACGAGTACTGTGTTGGAGAGGCAGCAAAACTAATTATAGACTTCCGGGAATATAAACTTAATTAGCATAATTACAAATTTATATTGGTTTTCTTAATTCTCTGAAAAATGTTATTTAAAATCAGTTAAAGGACAGAAAATATCATCAAAAGCGTATACATTTCTGAAAATATGTGCTGTATTTTTGGGGAAAGCTAGATTGACAGCTTGCTTATACTAGTCTGTTGGTATAATAAATTACCTAATGCCTTCAAAGAATTACAGAATAACAAACAAATGTAGTTACGTTTTAGCAAAGCACTTAACAAAGAGCAGAAATAATGGATAATTTTCATTAAGTTCATACCTTTTTGTTGGTTGACTTTTCAGTTAGATGCTATGGTTATGACATGAATTTAGTCTTTTGACAGCTGATTCCATGCAGAAGTAAAATATTATAAATGCCCTAGAAGTATGACATTTAAAACTTATTAGAAAATAGGAACCTATTCTAAAGACAGGTGTAGGTATTTGGCATATAATAAAAGGCATTAAATTCTGTTGAAGTGTTTTTTTATAGCTAAGGCATTTGTACTGTCTCTTCCCCTTTTTTTCTGCTCTGTGGTAAGCTGTATTCATTTTCTGCAAGTATTAATAGTGTCTGCTTTCTATTTGTCTCTTGTTTTCAAAAATTTGAAAAACAAATTTGGTAGAAAATTGGTCAATGGATTTTAAGTTACTGAAGGAGAGTTTCCAGCAAATACTCTGCAAGTGGTCTCATAAAGTTTGCATAGGGAACAGGTTTGGAAATTGTTGGGTGCTCTTAATGGAAAAAATATGCACACGTATTTCTCATCCTTTACAATCACAACTGCCTGTAGATAGAAGTATGTGATGACAGCAAAGACTGATGGTAGACTCAGTAGTACTAACTGAAATCACTGAAATAACTGAAATCAGAAGTAGTTGGCACTACTTCTGCAATGACAAATGTGCCTCACTAATCTACCAGGGGTTTTGATTGCAATAGTAGCATAGTGGATTAAATTTTAATATAGTTCTAATTTGCATACACTTTTAAAAGGTGTAATTGACGGTTCCTCACACTAGGCTATTAAATGAAAAAGCCATGATATAAGAGGTAAAATATTTTCATGGATCACAAAAATCTCTGAGAGGAATTAACAGAAATATTAACTTATAAGCAACTTTATTTTTTCCCTTAAATATTGAACAGGAGCTGTCCAATATCTTTTATTAGTCATCTGTAGAATTTGATTAATAAAGTAGAATTATTTACTAATGATTTAAAACAATTTAATCAAATTCACAGATTTTAGAAAGGTCACCTGAGAAGTCTAAGCAAGCTTTGTGAAAGGACAGCAGGATGACAGGTAAAACTGCATGTTGGTATAGGCAAACCAGTGTGTTTTGGAAGCAGAAAATAAGTTTCCATTTATATGTCTAAAGAGTTTCTAAATTAACAGTATTAATATAATAAAAATTAGAGCATTATTATGGTTTGAAAAGGTACTGTTATCCAAATTATAGCTGTAATCAGAAGTGGGCAAAAAAACAGAGAAGAAATTGCCATTGTACACAAATTCATTAATTCTTATCCGCTATTCAAAGTGCATTATTAACTGTCAATTAGTTTAAAAGAGAGAAATCACAGTATTGTAAGGAGTTTGATATTATGGATATGGCAGAGTTTTTCAAGGGAGTGAAAAGATTGGATTTATCCAAGGAAATGAAAGGAAGTGAGGAGTGGGCTATAAAATACCTGTGAATTTAAGCTCTCCAATAGCAGATATAAAAGCAAAAAACCCTTCAATCAGTAAAAAGCAATTTATTGAAGCCATACATTTTTTGCAAGAAGGGAACTGAGGCTTTTTCCCTGTGTCCACTAAATGCACCTGTATTTCTTTAAATATATGTATCTGTATATCTGTCATTCACTGTTAGAGTATTTCACTTGAACACACAGAACCAGCTTGAACTCCTTGCTTTACTTGCTTCAAACCAATAATATGAACTTTGTTCTTTCTCATCAGAGGTGACTGCTCAAATAAATTAATATTCATTGCAGTGAGGTATTCTCAGTTTTCTATAGCTGAAATAAATGTTGTAATTTCTGGGTTTTAGGGTAATTTTCTGGCTGTTTGATGTAATAAACTATTTTACACAAAATGAAGCAGTCCAAAACAGAGGGATAACAAGTAAAACTCTTGCATCAATAGATTGAATATAGAAATGGCTTGTAGCATGGGGATGGGAAGTTTGAAAAATCATGAATGAAAATTGATGTATGAAGGGAAGCTGTCTTAGACCAGTCCAGCAAGTTTATGAGGGCCCTTTTTGGGTGTGGAGTCTTCTTTCAGAGTAACTCTTTTGTCTGGTATCTGCACTGCATAGTAGATGCATAGGTTATGGAAAACTGAAAGAGTGATTGACACTAAGATAATTTACTGGCCGTATTTATGCTAAATACTATATTGAAGTGGCTTGTGCAGCAGCTTCCAGTTGCCATTTCTGATGTAATGGCTGTAGAGTGGCCACTGTTCATGGTTTGAGAATCTTTTACCTTCCAGGCACATTCAGGTTCACATAGATTGTCTGACAGATGAGCTGTACCAGATAAGTGGTTTTCTACAAAAAGTTCTTACTATAAAACAAAACCACACCCTCCACAGTGATTTTGGAACAGGCCTTCAAGTAATTTAAAAAAATAAATTTGGGAAAATCACAAGTCATTTCTAACTTGATAATATGTGGGAACTTAAGTAGTTCAACTGGCACTTGTAAAAGTGGCATGCAGAGTCAGCTTTTCAGTAAAAAAAAGAAATGCTTAACTTGTTAAATCTTGTTCAGCCACTAGCCACTGAATGTCTGTGCAGAAATGCTTAGAGAGGTCTTTTAGCTCTCAACTGGTTCTGCCTTTTGTTGCTATTAAACGAGAAGGCTGTGATTGTCAAACTTTCCCAACTATGTTTCCATGTGCAGTTGTGAAACTTAGAAAGCTTGAGAACACAAGTGAAAATACAAATTGAGTTTGTCATAGGTGCTCTTTCTTTGGAAGGCTCTCTTCAGGAACAAGGGCTTTACAAAAATTGTCTAATTTGTGGGGAAGAAAATTTCACTTGTATGCCACCCAGCTACCTGCTATGGCAAATGTTGGTCTCTGCTGGTAATGCAGGACAGTGGTATTTGTTACATCTTAATACTCTGAGCAAACTGCTCTGGCTGATCCTGTTTTGGGCAACCTCAAATGTCCTATAATTAGATGATCTTCACATCAGGAGGAAACATTATTTTAGAATTAATTCAGGAGAAGTGATAGGTGGCTGAGACTGCTGTAGAGATGGTAATGAAAGTTTCTGGCATTGCAGTTTGATCTGAATTTGCCCATGTGAAAACAGATCAAACTCTGTCCAACACATATGAGGTGTTGCTGGGCCCTACACTGTAGCTGAGGAATGGCATTATGTGGCAGAATACATACACGTATCAGTCATATGCTGAGTGAACTGATGTTACTCTGCAGGCTTGAAGATTCAAGACTGCTGTGCCACAGAAGCTTCCAGTGGTGCTGTCTGTGTCCCCAGGCAAGACCAAGGGATGCATTCTGTGGCTCTGGCTACATGAGTGGGCCAGTAAAAAAAAAATCCCTGAGTTAAAAAGAAGTTAACAGTTTTTTGTTTCCCATGGAAATGAACTCCAAGCAAATCTGCCTTCAGCAAATTCCGTGCTACAGGGAGAGATTCTGTACAATTCAGTCCAAAAAGAATATATTGTCTACCAGCTATGATGTTCCCAGTAATGGAAGTCAGATATTAGGAATTATCTGTGTCTAGCCAATTTAGCTAGCCTTTTATCCATTCTACTTTTAACTATAAAGATTTTATTTCTTTGTCTAGAAAACAGAGGAAGTTTTATTAGCAAGGAGAAAGATTTTTGTTTTTACTGTTTATAGTATATGGCCTAAAAGAGGTCCAGTTCTTGTGGGAGGAGAATTGGATCTCTCTTCCATACCTGTCGCTACTCAGTTGGTCAACACATTATTTTATTCTGGGGTGACAAGTGAAGTACATGTCTTTAAGTTCTGGACAGGTTTGTATTCCTCCTATATGGTCATCTGTCCTATCTGCAGGAAAGTTCAGAGTGCTGCTTCATGGCTCAAATCTTTTCAAGTACTGGCAGTATTCATAAAAAAATTGATATTAGTGATATTACATCGAAAGGGAAAAGAAACCAATTGAGGTAGATGGGATTGATTAAGATCTATCATATTTCATAGATTCTTAAAGCACTAACATATTTATAGGCTGCCTTCTAGTAAGCTACAGTTTCCTCCTAAGTTTATCTGTTTATTCATTAGAGATCTGGTCAGTGTTGCAAAAAGTTCAAAACCTGTGGACCATTCCTTTGAGTGTCTGATTATTTGAGTGTCTTCTTCTTATTATTTAATACCGCAGAGCATGTAATACTTGGAATGACCTTCTCATGGTGGATTGCTTTGGCCCAATGATGGGACATCTTAATAAATGTATGTAAATTTGTGACCTGAATTTTTTATTAATTCCGAACTTCTGTCAGCTTCTGACACCATGCTCTCTGCCTAGATATTAGAGAGTTTCCATGGGAAGTAGCTGCATAATGATCACTGTTGTCCTAAAGTAGTATTTGGTAAGAAGTTTCATGTAGAATAACTTACTGGTAAAGAAAAATCCTTGTTACTTTTAATATTTGCAGTCTCTTGCCCTGTCACATAAAACAGTCCCTTAATTTTATCCTTCATTGTTCCTGGGTATACATTGAAAAGCAAAGCCATTTGTATATAGAAACAATCTAAATGGGTCGTCTTCTGTATCTGAGCATTTTCAGAAATATAAGTGCTTTCCAGTAGCTCAGTGCTTACATATGGAGCACTAGCTACCAAGGCTGATTTTTGAGTCTGAATGTGGTGAGAAGTAAGTGTTTCAGATTTTTGGAATCCTAAATCACATACTGATTATAGATATTCTAGTCCATCCTTGATTGTAATGAGCCTCTTTACTAGTAGTAATTTTTTTATTTGAAACTGTCTGTGTCATTACAGAAACAGTCTTTTTGGGAAAAAAAAAGATTAATTTTATTAAGCAAAGAGATAAAGATGTGGTTTTAAAATAGAGACAGTTGAAAAAAGGTTTAAGAGCTGTGTAATGCAGTCATAAAACATTGGATGTTGAGGTACTGTTCTGGTTTTTTGGTCAGTTTTTGTTTTAATACGTGTTTGCTAGAGAGAGCTAAGAACTCTGCTTGATGGTAACTTTCCTAGAAGGCTGAGAGACTTTTAAGGACAGATTCTTCTCCACCTGTATTATGTCTCCTTTTTTCAGGAACTCCTGAGATCATGTTGCAACACTTGCACTGTAAGACTTTTTAACTTAAATTTCCCACCTTCCTCAAAAGTCTGGCTTCGAACATGAAGCTTTTAATGTTTGGGGGTTTTTTTCCTTGCAGCTTGCATATATGCCATTTTTGCAGGTTAGCAGTTTAGCTTAGCTTTCAAGATATTATGTCCATTTAGATCCCAAGACACATCTGTTAGCTTTGTTTTTAGAGTGCTCAGCTACCTCTTAGCTGGAGTTGTAGACAAAATGATAGATGGTTTTGATTTCATGTTGAAACAAGAGCAACCATTTGGACACTGTTGTTGAAAAGATTGTAGAGAAGCCTGATTCACCTGTACTTGGGAACAGTACTTTGATTCAAAAGAAACACTTCAGAAAAATATATATTGTGTGTGACGGTTGGAATGTTGAAATACCTGGAGCCTTGTAGAAAGAAAATGCATGTTAACTGCACAGAGTTATGGCTCTTCAAAAAATGGAGGCATTTTCAAATGCTTCAAACAGAGAATTAAACACTTGGATATAATTATATTGTTGTTTAGATTGGCATGGAGTTTTTTTCTGAACTTTCTTAATGAAAATTTATGCCTGGTACATGGTAGTCTCACTGTAGTGCATGTATGGATTTTGGCTATGATTATGCAAGCCTTGGAGATAAGATTTAGTAAATGATGTGAAGATCTATTTTAAAAATGTAAGATCTGGAGGATGTATTGTGTGTCCTAACTGCTGAGTCATACACTAATGTTTGATCTTTTTCTGCTCTTGTGAATCTTGAATTGTTTTGTGCTTAGTAGAACAATGGCAAAGGGAAGGTGAGTAATACTCCAATTTGTGTTTGTCTATAATGTATTTTTAATATATGTGTTGTCCCCTACAGAAGGTAGGATGTATGCTTTTGAACTCCCAGAAAACCAAGGAAGATGCTTCTGCTTTGTAGGGGACAGACCTAATAGCAAAGATGGGTACCTTGTCTCTTGGCCACATTTTGTAAGAGAAAATAAGGACAGCTGCTTCATTTTTTGAAGGAAAGAATGTAAGCAGCTGAGTTCATCTTCAGTGGATAGAGACGGTTGCCTATAGGTTTAAATCTGACCGATGAAAGCTAAAAAAGGGATGGAATATAAGGTTTACCTGTCTTTACTGTCATTCATAGATTTTAGATTCATATCACACTCTATGTTGGTAGTCTGGAAGAGGTTAAAAGAGGTTTCTTCTCTGAAAGGCAGTCCATACTGTTGTGGACCATATGATGGGGCTGAGGCAGTGCTGGCTCATTTCCAGGCATGAACAGATAGCTGTCTTCAGCTGTCCATGTAGGTGTACTGTAAATGTTGTATTAGAGGTAGGCTTTAACAGCGTGGTCAGATTTGACCGAACTGTATGTAATGAAAAGCTGCTTGACACAACATGTAAGTAAAAGCAAGGTGGGGGGAGATTTTTTTGTTTGTTTTGGTGCTTTAGTTGTTGTTGGTTGGGGTTTTCTGTAAAAAAAAAAAATTGTCTGTGCAGTACTGATAAAATGTATATTTTACATAGATGCTGATACACTTAGGTCTGGAAATGAAGTCAGTGTCTCTTAGTGTATTTATTAGAAAAACTAAGTATACCTCAAACTAAACACTACTGGTGATTTGGGTATTTTTAATACCTTCCCTCCTCCTAATATTTCAATATGGAGTGAAGTGGTTAGGTGCACTTTGGGTAATTTAAATTTTTTTTATAACATATTAGTAGTCTTGAATGCTGTTTGGGGACAGACAGAAATTAAGCTGACCACTAACTATCACATCATGGCTTGGTAGGGAAATGAGAATTGATAGACTGCGGAACCATGTTTCATTGTGATTACAAACTTCTCTTCTTCACCCAAACACCAGTCTCAGCAGCATCATGTTCTTCCCTGTATGTATTAAGTTTAAAGTCACAGTGTTTTCCTCTCACTCTTCTAAATACGGCACCTTCATAAGTGCTGATTTACTGTCAGGTTTTTATTGCAATGGAGCATGAATTTATGAAGGTGATCTATTCCTACAGGCAGCATAGAGACTTGGAACAAAAAATTCAACACCTAACAGTGTTGTTTCCCCATTTTCAGTGCCTGATATGCTTAAGCATCTCTTCCTGAATCTAGGTGTGGTGCAAACCTTTACTGCTGTGATGCAGCTAATAAGAGCATATAGCAAACTTTTTCTAAAACAAGTAGTTTTCAGACCTTTTTCCTTGAAGCTGCTGAGCATCTGTTCACTGCAGTTTGAGAAACACTGCCTTGGTTTGAGTATCCCTGCTCAGTTGTACCTCTGTGTATACCCACAAAACAGAGCTGAGAATGAGAGAGGCAGAGGGGCAATAGGTTCACTGTCTTTCAGTGGAGAAAGGAAAATACCCAAAAATGCTGCTTTTCTACAGGGCAGTGATGACCTTCCCTTGAAGAATGCCATTTAATGCCTTTCTTCTCACCTCAGTGTTTGCCATCCATGGTCTGTCACACTACCCAAAATGGCCCCCTCATCTGTAAGGGGACATTATGTTTCAGTGCAACATTAAAAGCCCCTCAGATTGACAGCTGCTGTCATGGAGAAAGAGATCTCTGCAGATGTTGTGTGACTGCTGCTTTTTGGTAGCTGAAGAGCCTTGAGTCACTTTAATGGTCTGTTGTGGCATGTATATAATGGATATTTCAAGGAATTCATAAGTTGCTTTTTGTCAGAACATTTTGAACTTAAGGTATTAGAAACTAATTGAAGTGAACATTTCTCTTCAGCCCTTGCTGACCTCTGCAATCCACGTTACTGCTGGAAATAGTAGTTGCATTCACTCAGCCATTAAACAACTTCTAGAGCTGTACTCTGATCTCAAGAGTGTAGTTTTCTTAATGTTTTTTTAAAGTTGACCATAAAAGAAAAACAACAGCTACTGTCAGAAGTATTAAGCAGTAGTGTACAATGTGAACAGGCTAGTTTAACTCACTTCTAAATATAATTCTTCTAAAAATAACTGTACTCCAAACAATAAAAATTGACATAAGTTGACAGCATGTTTTAGCAGACGTTGACAAAATGTTGACTTCTAATTTTTGAGCTTTTAGATAAAAAAATGTAAGCAAAAAATAACGGAAAAAATAATTGAAAAAAAAATTTAAAAAATTTAAACTCTTCTGACTGTCCTTGTCTGGCTTTTTGTCAGGTGAACACTAAAAAGAAACATTTCATTAGTGTTCTGATTTTTTTTTTTCCCCTCATCTCACCATTGTCTTCTGTTGTTTTCTGTAAAATGGTGATGCTTGCTAAGGCTCTAGTTTGAGCAAGAGAAAAGATCCTCAGTTGTGGAGTAAGTTACTGCTCACTGTTCTTACCTTTTTGTTCCTTGCTAAGTGAGGCAGTTAATAAAATGCTTTGTTCTCTTTTTGTGGTAGAGGTGAGTGTTGTCTGCATGATAAAGTAGAATGATGAGATGCAGGACTTGCTTTAATGCGTAGATATCATACACAAGGCTAGGCAAGTAAATGTATTGCAAACGTTACAGCTGGTGTCAAGCTATGCTTGTTTGAATTGGTGGGTCACTTCAATGGATGTGGAAGGCTTAATCATTTTAACAGCCTAAGTAATGAGTTGTAAATTACAGTTACTGCTTGAATTTTTTTTTTCTAATTGCACTGAATAGTAATAAAGAATTTCTTTTCATTGTTATTCTAGTTGTGAGGCTTATCACTCTTTCAAATATTTTAAAGGTTGGACTGCTAAAATGATGTGTTACACAGTGCTTATTTTCATATTGATCATTATGTATCTAGGCAAAAAACTGCATTTAATAGGAGATGAACTTTGAACTAAAAGCTAGAAATTTGTATCAAGATAAAGAGGATAGCAAAAGAATAATGTGTGACCAATAAATTCCAGAATGCAAAGACTAAAAACATTTGGGTTTATTTGTAATAACTAGTATAACTAGAATAATTTAAAGAACTACTGATAAGTCACATGGTGTAATTCTTGGGGCTGCCCTGTGCAGGGCCAGGACTTGGACTTTGATGATCCTAGTGAGTTCCTTCCAATTAAAAATATTCTGTTATTTATGACTCAGTGATATGAAGAGAAGGTAAAATTTGCTGTCAGAATTTTGAAATCTTATGTCATATAGTGTTTGTTTTTTTAATTATTGACAATGCTGATACGTACGGGGATTTTTTGGAGGAGTGTTTTTATATTGTGATGTGTAAAGCTTGCTCAGGAAAGAAATTTTTAGGTAACTCAATTAATTTTTTCATACCTAGGATATGAAAAAATATCATTCTAACCAAAACTTTGCAGTTACTGTTTAAATGATTTTTTTATGCTTTCATGGTAGGCAGAACTGTATTTGGAGAGAACAAAATAAAACCATAATCCTGAGTGATTTTTTTTTTATTGCAATAGTTTTATTAAAATAAAGATGCACAAGGTCAGACAAGTCATCTTCAGTGATAGGTGATTTGTGTGTGAAATCCTAAGGGGTTGCTGTGTGACCATTCACAACTATAATAAATATAAATGTCATGTAACATCTCGTAGCATTTATAATTGTTATAATGAAAGCCAAACGGAACTCTTAGAGCTTCTCTGTTCTCTTTAACGTCTGGTCAGCAGTGTTATTAAGGAAGACAACTATTTGGTTTCATCTTATTATTGTCTCAAGACTGGAAGAAACCAATAACTACAAATGAGGTTTAAGAGGTGAAAAACAGGATTTGGAAAAGTATAGGAAATTACTAACAAGAACAGTGAGCAGCCTCAGGATCATGTTGGCAGTTATGTTCTGGAAAAAATTTGCTCAGGTTCCCAGCTGAGTCTTAAAAATTCTGTCACCAAATTAAAGGAAACCTTGAGTGTTACTGTCTGCAATAATAGTCTCATTTCTGGATATTACTAAATCACCATTATAACACAATTTATGTGGACATCTCAGGAAACCATTTTTTAAAGTATTACAGCTTTTTGTAATGAGCCAGATTTAGCAAAATAAAATACAGTCTTGAAATCTGCTAAGATGGTGTGCAAAATAACCTCTTTACCCGTTTTGTTCTTCTGTGTCAGTTGCTATGTTCAAGTGAAATCCTGACTCTTTCAATAAACTTTTTACATAGAATAAATAATTTTCCTGAAAAAGGAAGCTTTATATTTGTCTGCTTCTCAATGAATTTGGTTTTTTCCCATTGGTAGTTACTAGAAAACGTCAAAGTGGAAAGTCAGAATCTAAACCATGTCATATCCTTTTCTTACCAGTTATAGACTGTGGATAGAGAAGTTTGGCCACAAGAAGAAAAAGTTTGGTTTAAGGGCCTCTTGTGTTAATGCAACTACTTAGTTGGGCTGTGAGGGGGGATGAGTTGGGAAGATTTCAAAGTTCTTTTCCCAAGCCTTGTCTTTGGCAAGAAACCAGATAAGTACTATGAAGAAAAAACCAAACCACTAAGTAAGAGGTAAGTGAAAACTTGTAGCTGAAAATGCATTAGCAAAATGCCCCCTCTCTTTCACCTACAAGGCTGAAACAAGAACACAGTCATAATTTGAATACACTTATTTGACATTTTGTGTTGTTTTCAAAGTGTGTCCCTCCTGGATAAAAGCTAAACCTGACAAATGTTCTGCAGACATGAGGAAACCCCTGTTGGGGTCAGTCTGCCATGTGTGAAAAAGAGAAATATTTTTTTTATTATTTTTATTTTTTTTTGTTCCCTTCAGCATGGAATGAGAATTATGATGTCTGTAGTTGTCTGTGATCACATCCTGGTGTGATGAAGCTGCAAGACATATGGATGAGTGGGATCAATATATGACATTATCTGTGAAGGCACTGAAGTTTAATCATCGAGTTAAGATAGGTGAAGCAGTGCAGCAAGAAACTGTAGGGAGGAGTCAGATGGAATAGAAAAAACCCAAGCATTAGTGAGTTTTTTCAAATGCCTACTGAATTTGAAGGGCATTGGAGGCTTCTGTGTGATTTCCCCCCTAGGAAAATTAACTTTTAAAACTGCCAATTTTTCTCTTAAATTATTTAAAGCCCCCACCCCTTTGAAATTGGTAGTAAAATTCTCAAGATTTTCTTTACTGATGTATTAAATGTTGATAGCTTTATATCTACAGATTGTTTGCACTGTGACAGAAATTGAACGAGTGGAGAGGGATTGAAGGATAGAAGATATAAGGAGGAAATGAATCTGGGAGCTAGAAAAGGGAGAAAAGAAGATAAATGTGGTGTGTCGATAAACAATTTAGGAAAAAAGGAGAGGTGAAGGAGCTTTGCAAGAGAGCTCAAGCATGCAGATATGTACATTTGAGAAGGAATAGAGAATAGCAGTTAGGGAAAGGAAAATAGCCTTCCTTATGGGAAACAAAATCCTGTATGCAACTAAAATCAGTGGAAAATGTGATTGAAAACAAAGTGGAAGGAGAAAAGCAAGCAGAGAAAGGTAACAAAAATACTAAGGATGCAGAGGATCAAAATGCAGATCTTTCCGAAATCAGGGTCTTACTTAGGAAAATAAAAACACCTGAATTTACAATCTTATAAAAATATGAGGGAAGGAAGAGGGTTATGGGATACAAAAGTAGATTAAACTGCAACTTGAGACTTGAAACCCTATGCAGAACTGAAAGGTATATGCCTATATGCCTATAGGTATTAGTAGAGCTTATTCATAAGCAATATTTGTTTTATTTGAAGAACTTCTAGACAGTCTAATATCTTGTTAGGCATTGTCATTCATCCTACAGTCTTAGAATATCAGTTAGGTTTTCATCTTACCTCCTGACAGATGCTTTTTTCCTTAAAGATTGCAACATAAGGTTTTGCAGAGCCAGTTATTTGAGTGTGGTTATGAGGCTTCAGTGCCTTATGTTAACAATCTACACAAAGGCTCAGCAGTGTCTGGTTTTAAGAACATTATGCAATCTGAAACTTTATGACTAACTTAGGCTAATATGTTGTATAAAATTCTTGCACTGTGGACACTGAACTTGAGGCAGAAAACCTGTCTCTGTTTCACTTCTATGTCTGTATTTTGAAAAAACTATGGATTTTATGTGTATATATTTTAAGTGTAACATATAATATATATAGACAATATTTTTATTTTAATATCTGTAAGAGTCAGTGATTTTCAGAAATGTGCTTGTTAGAATGTAGGTTGTCAAGAAATTCTTGAGGTACCGATTTCATTAAGCAGTCCCTGCTGATTGTTCTTGCATTCAAGGCACCCTGCAGTTGTGTGGTCTTAGAGTAAGCAGGATTGGGTACTCATCCAAGGTCTTTTTGGTTTTGGTTTTTGTTTTTTTTTTCTGGATTATATTTTGCTTGGATTAATACTCTCTTCTTTTCAGAAAATTTTACCTGCATGCTTGAAGTAGAAACACAGGGGTAGAAACTGCAGGATTTCTATCTGTACTGCTTAAAAAGTGGTTATTAAATTATTACCAAAGTATTAATTGCAGATTTATGCAGAATTTTTCCAAGAATTCTTGTCAAATCTATTTCTGCACTTGTGAAATCAAGGAAGCTTTGCAATTTATTTCAATAGAATCAGGCTCCTTATAAAAAGAAGTAGAGAAAGCTGAAGGGCTGCAGGGAATTTCTGAAGTTTCTCTTTAAAGACAGAAGCTGTCTTTTTCATTCTCATCACAGTATGCTTAATTTTAAACTAGCAAAGTAAGAAAATAAGGCCTCTGTGTAGATTTGAAACTGGATTTTACAGTTGGGCTTTTGCCAGGAATAATTGCAATGGATATTCTATACAGAAGATTTGTTCTAAAATCTCAGCTCTAACTGGTCCTTATTCTTCTTACACTTGGGCTGTTTTTCAGAGGAAAATAATTCTTGTAGATATGTTATTTCAAACTGGAGACACCTTGTTCTGTGAGTACTTTCAGTTAACTTCTTAATTGTAAATGTGACATTTTCGATGGGGAAACTTTATTAATGAACTTGGGGATGAGGGAGTCTGAAATAAAATAGGCAATAACAGTGACAGTTCAAACGAAATAAGATTTTATGCTGTCAATTCTGTAAGATGCTAGAAAGAGATTATTCTAAAATCTAATAAGCAGTTTGCATGCATAAGTTAGTTATCAGTAATTTGATGCCATGTCAGACAGACATCTATAATTGTTTATTTTTCCAGAACAAATAAATGCATAGTTTAAAATAAAACATTAAAGTAGTGCTGGGGGAGGGGAGGAAGGGCAGGGAGTTGATTTTGCATTACATTCTTCTCAGAAAGTAATCCTTTAGTACATCATCAGGACTCATTTAATTCAGACCGTTTCTTCGTATGTTATATGCCTCGGCTGATGAGACACGTTTTATTTTAGCTCCAGTCTTCCTTCCTGTTTTATTTTGTATTGAAACAACTTCTGTAAGGGGAGATAGTCCTACAATTCTAAGATAATTACCATAACACTAGCAAAACTTGGTTAATTTTTCCATATATGCCTTTCCTTATTCTTTTAATCCTTTAGCAGTTCTCAGCCTTTTACTATCCAGGGGGGCCCTGCCCAATTTCCTAATAGCCTTTTTGAAGCTGGAACCCCAAAACAAGTATTCTAGGTTTTCCCTACTAGTACTGAGTTAGAGGCAGAATGGTAACTTTCCTTTTGTTTCTTCCTATTTCTGGCTTGTTATTTTTCTTCCTACTACTGCCCAGTGTGCCATTTGCCTTATTTGTGATGAAAAGGCCTTGTTGGCTTGTCTTCAGCTGAGGGTCTGGGTCTGTTGCAACCCTCAGGTCCTTCTCACCAGGGCTGCCACTTGTCCTGCCAGCTGTCAGCCTTATCTTGTACTTAACACTGTTGCAGATGACTCATTCCTCAAGTATCTCCATGTCATTCCTCCAGTATTGTACAGTGAGTTTGGGTATGGGATTTCATTTGGGTTTTGTTTGTCCAGGGTTTTTTTGTTTTTTTTTTTTTTTTCCATGCCAGAACAGAATCAGAACTATATGTCCACCACTTCTTACAATCTGTGATAATTTAAAGATGCTTCAGGAACCAAGGACTTGGAAAAGGGAAAGAAAAATGGTCCTGAACATCTTGAAGGCCCAGTCCCCAAAGGGCTTCCTTAGATTTATGTCTTAGAGAAAAAAGCTAAATTTTCAAACTTGTAAATTACCAAGAAAAGGAATATGTCTCTTTCAATTTTCATCTTTGCAGTGATGAGAAGTTATTTCTACTGAACTGTTGCATAGTGTCGAAAATTCTGGAATTTCTTAGTAGTAGTCCCAGCAGTGGTTATACAATCACTTTAACTCTGTGTTATTCTCTGTTGGCCTTTGAGGATGTCATCCCAGTAGAGACTGTCTATCCATATATTCCATGTTGAGTCTTTTTTATAGAAAAATAAATACTTCCTTTTTGGGGATGTGAATACCAGCGGCTCTCAGATGAGAAAAAGTGAACAGATACATGAAAAATGACATTACAGCCACATTGTGAATATTTGCAATAAAACCTGCTTTATACCCCTGTATTTCAAATATATTTGTCATAATTTGTTTTGATTAATATAGTTAATATGGGCATTATTTTACATAAATAATGAGATCAAACTCTTATGAGATAAACCTCTTAAGTATTTATTTTGAAGATACAATTTGAACAGAGAGTGGAGGAATGAGGTCTGATAGATCTCTGTGTGAAGAAATTAATTTTGTTAATCTTTTGTTCATGGAAATTTTAAAAGACATTTTCTGACAACCTAATCTAGTAGTTTATTTTTCCTTAATATTACAGCTGAAATTAAAGTCATCCATCATAATGATGTAGATAAATAAAGAAAATATTCCGTGCAAAGGTGTTACTACAGGCTAATGTTCATCTGGTAATGACATAGATAATAAAGAATAATTTGAATAATGTGTGCACGGAAAGTTACTGTGACTGAGATAAAGAATGCAGGAGTGTTTTGGTCTCAAAAACAGACACTAAGATGTTACAAATAAAACTTTCCTGTGATTCTGGTGGTTTTGTTACTGTTTTACCAATTAATACTGCAAGATTAGGACCAAAAGTGCTTATATTTGGTAGATGTATGACAAACAGTGGTAGTAGCAAAGCAAGCCTCCTGCCCACACACCGAATGCTGTTACTTGCTTTCAATTCACATTTAGCATAGTCACTTTCAGGATGTGAAAGGAAGCTGGGTGTTCCTTTCCTCCTCCAAACTCAAAGGTTATTTTCCATCTTTAACAGTACTTTATTTTGTGTTTTAAATTGAAGGTGCATAGATATGACTAGTCTCTTCTCTTGCTTTCTGAGAAACTTTCTGATCCTTATGAAGTTCAACAAGGCCAAGTGCAAGGTCTTGCACCTGGGTTGGGGCAATGCCAAGGCTGGCATTGATTCAATTGAGAGCAGCCCTGAGGAGAAGGGCTTGGGGTGTTGGTGGAAGAGGAGTTGAGCGTGACCCAGCAATGTGTGCTCAGACAGCTCAGCTCTGTCCTGGGCTCATCCAAAGCAGTGTGGCCATAAGGTCGAGGGAGGTGATTCTGCCCTTCTGCTCTGGTCTCCTGAGACCCACATGGTGCACTGCATCCAGCTCTGGATTTGCCCTAACATGGCATGGAAGGACATGGACCTCTTGGAGCAAGTCCAGAGGAGGCCATGAAGATCATCAGAGGAGACTGGAGCACCTCTGCTATGGAAACAGGCTGAGATAGCTGGGGTTGTTCAGTCTGGAGAAGAAAAGGTGTCAGAGAGACCTTACAGCACCCCCAGTACCTAAAGGGGGCTGCAAGAGACCTGGAGAGGGACTTTTTGCAGGGGCATGTGGTGACAGAACAAGGAGGAATGGCTTCAAACTGACAGGGGGTGGGTTTAGGCTAGTTGTTAGGAAGAAATTATTCACTGTAAGGCCCTGATACAGGTTTTCTGTAGAAGGTGTGTATGCCCCATCCTTGGGAGTCTTTAAAGGTTGGATGGGGCTTTGAGCAGCCTGGTCTAGTGGAAAGTGTCCTTTTCCCTAAAAAGGCAGGGCTGTTGGACACAGTAATCTTTGGAGGTCTCTTCCAATCCAAACCATTATGTGATTCTATGAATTTATGGTGCATGTAAATTGGAAAACAAAGGTCTGTTGTGATTTCACTGCACTTTTACTGGAACTCCACATTAATTTTTTTTCTCTGTGTGCTTTGTTACAGTAGTAGCGTATTAGAATCAAGACTAGTGTTGTGCTTCTGGTTTCTGAGCGGGGGGTATTTTTGCTGGATACTAAACTTGTTCAGTGTACTTTCTCAGCTAAAAATGTAGCATCCGCACGTGTAAAATCTCAGAATGGAGTGCTGAATTCCCAATAAACTAGTTGATCTCAGAGACCCCCAGGTGGTGTTACTTATCCTTCAATCTTATGTTTGTCTTCCCTATTATTTTGCCAGGAGCTGACTAATTCAGGCAAATTTGTAATCCCTGTAGGTATGATGACAATCCAAACAATAGTGACTCTGGAAATAGATTGTAGGACGTTATGTTCTCTGTATTTCTTCATTTTTACTGCAGGGCAAAAAAATATATATTCTTTGGCTCACAATGAGTACACCTACTGAAATACAGGACCTTTGCTCAAGACTATTGCTCTGTGCCAACAGCATTATTATAACTGTATTTTTTCAGTCAGAAGAGCAGTAGGAGGAATAATGCATTTAAATTTACCAAATCATATTTAATTTGTTGCTTAGCAGCCAAAGCAAATTATGGAAATCTCTGAGACAGATCAAAGATTGCTGTAGTATAGGGATTTCAGATCATCTTGCCCATTTTTTTGTTGTTACTTAATACTACACCAAAGTTTAGAGTTTGGGGGAGAGAGGTCTCTTTTCCTAATTACCAATGTTCTCCTTAGCAAAAACCATTTTGATGAAACCTGAAATGGCATCAGGAGAAGAGCAAAAGTGATGGCTAAAAAAAAGCAGAGTGGGGATAAGAGTACAGGAAAAAAGAAAAACAATTCTGCCTTTTGATGTCACCAGATGAACAGTTAAGTTAGGTAGGTAGATGAGAAAATGTGACATATTCCTGATCTGGATGTTGAGGGACTTCCCTGGATGTCAAGTTAATTTACAGGTTTTTTCACCATGTTAAGTTCCATTGCATGGAAAATGCACAAACTAGTCAGTGCTATTGTGCAGGTACAGGTGATTCACTTTGACATTGTGCATAGGGGAAGCTATGTTATGTGTGAAATCTCAGTTGTTTGGTATTAATTTAATTTTGCTGCCTATATTTGGATATGAAATGTAATAATTACCATAGCAAAAGCAAACACAGGCTTTGAGCACATACAATTCTTTCAATATTCTTCTGTCTCCAAGATTTTGCACAAGAAGGAATTGCTATGAATTGATGTTGGTGGGTTGGGAATGTGGAACATAAAATCTATTTAAAGATAAAAGTACTTTCAAATACATTCAAAAGTAAGATATGTATATAAATACACACAAAATAAAAAGAAAAAAGGTAGATGCTTTAAATATATAGGTAAACATTAAGGTATATGCAAATAGAACCAGTCTGCTCTCAGTTGACTGAGGAGCAGACTGAGGGGATGTTCATGTATGAGTAGTGAGAGATCATCTGAGGGACTGGTATAGGTCTATAAAAAACCTGCCAAAGCTCATGCAGTGGAGAAGGATGTAGATTGGGAAATCTTTTTTTTATTTTTTTTTGAGCACGAAGGACGCAACTGCTGCAGTGCATGACAGCTGGGCACTGTAATGGGAGATGTGCATGCATGTATGAATTGAAATTTTTAAGCTTAAACCGTGAAAATGGACTAATTTTGAGTCAAATGTTTTGTGATCGCAAATCTGTTGCTGTCATGAATTATTCTTCAGAGAAACTCTAAACCTTTTGTACAGAAAAATCCTTTTGGTGGGAAACCTGATGTACACTAATATCTTTGGTACCCAGCACACAGGCCACAGTCCATTTTCTTTCATGGTCAGTTAGGAAATAGAAGCTGAAATTCCCTGGCTATGACCACAAGTGTGAGTTTTAACTTTAACACTTAAGGTTTGGGTTTTTTTTTCCTTTCAATTTCTTTTGGTATAAAGATAATGCTTACCCTTATTTTAAAGTTTCTCTTTCTGGTTTAAGTGAGTAATTCTTATGTGTGGGCAGCATCATTTTGAGGGTAGCTTTTGATGCATATAAGCAGCTGCAGCAGAGAGATACTGGATATTTATGGAAGTTGGGTTCCAGGGTTTGGGCTTTTTTGTGTATGTAAAGGAGCAGAGTATCTTTTATGCTAACAGAGAAGGAAATGTATACTTTTAAAAGCATATAAAATATCTCAACATAAAACTTTTATAGTGTAAGTATTTTATAAAGAAAAACTCAGATACACTAGAATCGGAACGTTTACTTTGCTGTGAAATATTTCTGCAGTTTGTATTGCAGTTTGATCTTCTAAGAATTCTGTTTATGTAGCATCCTTTGTTTAAAGGTATTTATGTACTTCAAGGCTTAATTTGATTTAGTAAAACATGAGAAAAATTGGAAGTATGTTTTCTTTCATAAGCAAAAGGTAAAAGAATGGAGAATCTTTGTGGACTGCTTAAAATTAACATAATGTGAGAAGCTTGGAATTAGAGCCAAGTCTGCAGACTCCTTATGCCCTAACCTCAAAATTATTATTTTTCATTTTTTGGCATTCAGAATTTAATTTCAAAATTTAATTTTAGACTGTTGCAAAATTGTAGCTTACAGAACAATGCTGACATAAACATCATATATCTCAAAAGATTCTTTGATACTAAACCCTAAATTTTACAAGCTAGTTTAGTTATAACTGAGGGAAGGGGCTCTTACTGTGTTGTGTTTGCGGTGTGGTTTGGTTGGTTCTTTTTTCCTGACAGAAATAGATACTGATATTATAGTCTACAGTTTCAGTGGAAAAAAAAAAAAAAAAAGAGAGAGACTGAAGAGCATGCAGGGAGCATCATTTTGGTGTTTCACTAATGAAAGTCAAAGATGATGTTACCAGTCAGCAGTGGGCATCTAATGGACAGTTTGCTTACGGACAAAAGCCTTAAGGGAGGTAGGCTACAAATTACAAATGAAATCACCAGAAGTGATCTCTTTCTGTAAGATACAGCTTTTAGTTTGATTTGTAAGACAAATTCCTTTAGTTGTACAGGAGCTTTGTTTTTCTCAAAACTTAAAATGGACAGGCTTTTCTCCATGTTTTCCATATGATCCATATAGCTTCAGCTATAGGGGATGTTTCTCACAGGGCCCTTCTTGTCATGAGCTCACTTTTAGAACATGAGATCTGTTTATTTCTGACAGAACTGTTGCTAATTGTACGTGTGTGGTACAGCAAAAGCACCAACAGAGATTCCTTGTGTCTATCAGAAAGGCAGCAACCAGACATGGCCCCAAAGCAATTTATGTAGTATGCTCCCGATTGTAATCATTCCTCAGAACCATCAACACTATGTTGATGTTAGGCAGCCAATCTGTTTCCATCTTCTGGAGAGTTACAGGACTGGGTGTGCATCTCTTGTATGGAGGGAGGGAGAGACAGGTGTTGGTAAGGGGCAGACTGCAGATGCAGAGCACTTTGGTTATCTGCAGCCCCTTTTCCCCTGCCGCGTTTGAAAGGCCTAAGCAGAGTGTGGACTACCTGTCAAGCGCATTGGGATAGCAGTCTGCTCGTGTAGCTTGAATTACCTCCTTCAGGTAATTGTGGGGTTCCTGTGAGGCTGAAAGCATTCTGATCATCCTGCTTTTCTCTCAGTGTTTGGATCTAACCAACCACATTCTATGTGGAGTTGAAAATTATTGGCAAGAACAGTGTTGAATCTTGTTTCCTAGCCTGCAATCTTGCAGGCAGGGCAGAGTAATAGGATTTTTGAGGGTTTTGTGTGCATGGGATGATATTTAGAAAATAAACTTGTGATGAATTGTTTTATCTTGATTTGCATTGAAATGCATTTGAAGATTATGTAATCTTGCAGGATTGGATCATTAATCTTTATTGCTACGTTTCCTCATTTATGAGCTTGAATAGCATCTATATCCCTGAAGCAGAGAGAATTTGTCTGCCTGCTTGCATTTATATTCTTAGCATAATAAATTCTAAGCTGGCAGAAGATACCACAATGGTCAATGTTATTCAGAGCTGCAAAGCTGTAATAGTAGCAAATATGTGAAATTGTTTCATTTGTACAGAGAGATGTTGTGCTTACAGAATAGAAAAGTGCATGCATTTTTTATGTTTTGTGATTTCAGGTAATTTTTTCCCCCTAATGCATAGCTGAAGTTTACTTGAAATTACTAAAGGTAGATTTCTTTCCTAGCTTCTCTGGGGAAATTAATTCTAACTGCTTTTCATGAATGTAAAAAAATTACTGAAGGCTTTCTGTGGAATTACGAAGCATGCACTATGCTTGCTTGGTGCATGCACTATTAACACTCATTACCCAATGAGCACTAGGTTAGCACTGTGATGCCATTAAAAGTCTCTGAATATTGTATTAAATGAAGATGTTAATTTAATTCTACTATCAATAAGAGTTTCTGAAAATTTTGACTTTGTGAGGGTGACAAATTTTGGTGGATTTTTTTCCTTCTGTAATTGCCTGGATGCCTTTTTTAAAGGTTTTATTTATTTTAATGTTTGGATATAGAAAGGAGTGTAATAGTTGCATTCAGGTGTTTGGAAGAGACAGAGATGTATTGGAGTGAAAGGCCACAAAAGGATTTAAGGGATTGGAGTGTCTGTAACATGGGGATTGTCTCAAGGAGCTGAGGTTTAGCCCAGAGGGGAGAAGGCTCAGAGAAACCTCATCTGTGTGTATAAATGCCTGACAGAAAACAGTAAAGAAGGTGGAGCCAGGCTCTTATCAGTAGTGCCCAGTGACATGACAAGAGGCAACGGCACAAACTGAAACATGGGAAATTCCATTTAAACATAAGAAAAAACTTTCTCTTTGTGTGTCCAGTTAAACACTGGAAAAGGTTGTCAGGACATTGTGGACTTCCTATTTGTGAGATACTCAACATGACTGGAAAGGCCTGGAGCAACATAACTTGGTCTAGATGATCTTCAGAGGTCTTTTTGACCTGCATTGATTCTATGATTTATTGGCCAAAGTTCTGACTTGCTTTCTGCGGAACTGATCTTTTAAATCTTCAAACATGTGGTCCCTCTTAGACCTTCTAGAGACATTCTAGGAGGAATGGAGCAGCACTGGAACAGTTTGCTCAGAGAGATTGTAGTCTTCATGCTTTCAGGTTTCTAGACCATGATGGATCAAAACCAAGGCTGTCCTGCTTTAATGCTGGTAATAATCTCCATTTGAATGGGAGCTTGGCCTAGAAGATCTCAGGTGGTCTCTCCAAAGAAATATCTCTGTAATTCTGTGTCTTCCTGTGAATTTTAGATCCATGTGTTCATCAAACATGAGGTAAAATGAGTAAGGATTCTTGCTAATTGCTGTGAATGGGTTCAGAGTGATGAAGTGATCCAAGCAACTTAACCTCCTGTAGCTGCAGTACTTTGAGGGGCTGTCATAATGCATGTGGTGACATACCTTCAACTCCTGCGTTTAGAATTTCTGCAGCTGAGGATTCCTGCCACTGTACACATACAAAGAACAACTTTGTTGTATCAGCAGGTATCATAACGTGAGACAGTGCAGCAAAAGAATATTCTGGTTAAAAAGAAGCCTAAGTTTACCTGGGTGCTTGCAGACCAACAGTGAAAAGTCTGTGGTCAATACATAAAGTAACGTCTGGATTAGTAACTGTTTTCCGTTTATAGAAGAGGTGGAAGTTTATGCAACAAAAGTACCTAAGTTCCATTGCTCTCTTTTTTCCTCCCCAATGACATGGAGAAATTGTCATTGGGGTAAGGATCATTTACCTCTGTGCTGATCCATTTTCATGATTCTCTGCAGTGAATGAACTGTAATGAGTAATCAAATCCCTTCATGTTAGCTGCTAACTTGTTTTTGCGGTAGCTAGTGTCACGTTGAATATATCATGAGATAATGACACATTTTCATGGCTTTTCATATCTCTGAAAAGTTACAGCATGTGGGCTTCTTTTGCTTGTTTTTAATGCTGATTATCCTTGCTCCTCTGTTCTGTATCTTTTCCTCCCTTAGAAAATGGGCGGGAGGTGAGGGAAGGCAGGAGGAATGAGGTAACACTGGAAATTATGTTGCAGCACATCATCTTCTGGAATGGTGGGTGGCTCCAGGTTGTGTGCATTTTAGGATACTATGTTTTCAGAAGCTGACATAAAACCATGCAGCCAATGAAATTAGAATTACTTCACTGGGTGACCCAATGTGTAGTTACGCACACACTTGCACATTGGTCTAAATTTACTTGTTTTACTGTAATGAATATATCATATTAGTACATATGATTTTGAAGCAGAAGACTGAAAAAATGTTTTTCACGTTTACAACTAATTCTAGTTATGCCTACTTTAGTTTCAGACAAGTACTGTCAGTGGCTTGATTGAACTCTTGAAAAGCACAGTTTGTATGTCTTGGCACGTGTTCCTCTACATACAGCATATAATTCTGTTTTCTGTATGATATGTAATAGCAGTAACAGTTGCTAAAATACATTTGAAATGTCATAAGTTATGTAGAATTCTGTCAGGTTATGTAAAGTCAAGAGTTATTGTCCTCACTCCAGTAATTAAAAGTATTTAGGAATTCCTCATCTTTGATCTCAATAAACAAAAGAGGGATCATAAAGAATCATTCAGTACAATAAAAATGAATCTATAAATAACTTCGGTAAATGCAACTTTAGGCAATTTACATTGTGCCCAATATTTGTTACTCTTAAGGTTTTGAGCCTAGTTTAAACAGATAGACAACATGGAAGAAAATTGAGTGGTTTAGAAAGGTAAGATCTTCATGTATATACACAGGAAATGTTGCCCATAAGAAAGCAGTAAGTGTCTTCAAAAAAACTATACCTTTTTTCTCTCTGCTTTTTTGTCTTAGTTCTAATGTTGGCTGAAGAAGCTCCTACAGCAGATCACATACCTAAGCCTCTTTTCTGTGCCTCTGGCACTTTGGGTGAAGTAATGCATTCTCTTCACCCAGCAACACATAGCTTTTTGGTGACTGGAAAAAGGAAGAGTCAGAGATTCAAACTGCCGAAACAGAATTGAAATGCAGAGAAGAAACAGTTACTCACCAAAAAACAAACACCACCTCCCCCGCCCCCCCCAAAAAGAAAAAAAAAAAGAAAAGAAAAAGAGAGTACATGACAAAATAAGATGAAGAGGGAAAGACAGATGTAGTACCTTGACCCTGGCTGGATGCCAGGCACCCACCAAAGCCTCTCTCTTACTCTCCTCTGCTGCTGGACAAGGGAGGGAAAATATAATGAAGGATTCATGACTTAAGAGCTGGAAGCAATCACTTACCAAATATTGTCACGGGCAAAACAGGCCAGAGTTAGAGATATTAATTGGATTTATTATTAACAAACCCAAACCAATGAGTTATAACGATATGGACCAAGGGAAATTAAATAATTTTATCTTATATCACATTTTTTGTTCTCAAGACAGATGAACAGAAGCTGTTGGAATAAAAAAAAAGGAAATGACCCCCCAAAACAAACCAACTAAAAACTCCACCAACAAATAATATCCTTCTTTCCATTTTCTGTCCCCACCAAAGGTGTTTCTGAAACTTCTCATTCTCATAATGGGTTACATAACTCTAAAAACTGAAAAGGCAAATGGAAAACCATCATCCCAAACTGTTGTTTGAACAGATTGTAAATACATCTTCTCCCTTTTAATAATATCAAGTAAAATATTTAGATACTGGTTTGGCATCATCTGAGGCCATAAGGAAGCTAAACCTACCAGTTGCTTGGAAGAATAGTTTATGCTCCAGTATAAGTGGTTTCACTTTCATCTTCATTAAATATACCAATGGAGGAGTCCAAAAACTAAATTAATTTTTAAATCAGTGTTGTTTGACTTCTTTTGAAAATCAGCAAAATAGTTGGAGACCTGAAGTGGGCAAAATTACATGTACAAGGAAACTATTGTTTTGTGTTGCACAGAGTTGCATTTATATGCAATGGTATGATTGGAAGGCAGAGGAAGAGTAGGATGTATGTACTTCAGCACACATAATGTGAATAGTTATATGTAATTTACCTGCAATCCTGGGGGGTTTCTGAATTTTTTCTAAATAGACACTAACACAGAAACTAAGAATTTTTATTGTGCCCCTGTACTGACAATGTTGTAGATTTGTAAGGAGAGGTAATCCACTGTGAAAAAGCTGAACTCCTGCCTAGTTGAAAGGCAATAGTTGTGTTTCTGATTTTTATACTCACAGAATAATAGAAATAAAACCCATACTGTTCAGCCTGAATGAGGTATTTAATTCTAGGTGAATGGCTGGATTTTTAGTTGATTGAAATTCCTTAGAGAAGCATAACAATTTGAAATATGTGGATTTTGTCTTTCTGTACAGAGGTGTTTTATTTGTGGGTTGGTTTGGCTTTTCCTTCAGTTCTAATTCTCAATATACTGTGCTCAAAGTCTGGAAAAAGAGATGAGCAGCTGAGAGCTATGCATAGTAGGAAAGAGATGGCATTGTTTCCTGTAATAAATACCTACAGTGTGGCTGGGACCACTGGTGGAAATGATGGCATGGTTTTGTTTGATCTTGCTTCTAGGGCTTTAATAAAATTATGTGTTATGCACTGAAATGTATAGACTCACTGAGGTGTAAAGTACAGATGGTCCTTCAGCACTTCCCAACCCCCAACCCTCCCACCCCCCATGCATTATTTTAGTGGGGGGAAAAAAAAGAGGATCCTGAGCTGGATATTTTGAGAGCATGTGACTGTTTTTCTGTGAAAGACCTTAAAATTGTGGAAAAAAACAACAAATAGTGATGTTAAAAATCTCTTTTTGGAGGAGAACCCCCCCCCCCCCCCCCCAAACAACAGACAAACAAATGAAACTAAATGGGGAAAAAAACTCCCAAATAACCAACAAAACTGAAACCCAAACCATCTCTACTCCTCCCACCATGCAAAAGTGCATGAAACAAAACAAAAACAATCCCCAATGGTCCTAACTATGGAGTATTGTGATAATTGTGATAAAATACAGCAAAATTGCAGTCTAATCATCCTTCAAGTAGAAGGTAAAATTTAGAGTGAGAACTAGTGCTACCTAGGAGCTCAAGACTCCTGAGTACAGTCTTTCCATCCCCATTTTTTTAACACCAAAACAAAACCCATTGTCATTAATATCTTGTATGTACAAAACATAGACTATTAATTACAGAACTGATTATCTTTAAAAATTTCTTCTGTCTTTAATATGTGTACATCCACTTGACTTTTGGTCCCATTACTACAGATTATTTTGATAGAATAGAATTCCAAAAACATTCTATTTTAGATTACTTTGTAGGATTGGGATTTCCACAGGATAGGAATCTGTGAGCTCTTATTTCTCATTGAGAGGCTTATTTTCAGACATTGTAATAGAGCATGAGATTTTATTTTCATATGATATTTGGGATCTCACATCCTGTCGATTTACTTTATATTTAAATAATACCCGTATTGGCTATCTGAAGTTTTCAGGTCTCCTTTGCTAAAAGGAAAGCAGGAAGAAAAAGGTGATTAATTTTCTATGAAGGTGCCAAAAGCAAACTTCAGCATTTATTCTCTGGAATGCATATTTCATATTTTTGGGTGACATGTTAAGTGTATCTTATTTCATAGAGTGGGCCTTAAAAAGATGTACATTATAGATTTTTCTTTCCTGATTTTCGTCATGACATTATGTTAATAGAATTGAGCTGATAACCTCAATCGAAACGTTTAGGGACTGTATTGCAATATTGAGTAAGTGCATTATATAATAACTTAAAAAAAGACATACAGCCTTCGCTCTTTCATTATTTGTGTAGCATATTCTGTGGCAAGCTTATTATTTATTTAGTTGATTTATCTTTAAAGTAGCAATTTTAAAAGCTGGTTTATATCTGCTAATTTAGCTGTGATGTTTGAAACTTTTTTTTCAACAAAACCATTGTATATTCCTTTGGCTTTTAAAATCTACAGTGTGACTATTTTACTTGTTTTTACTCTGGCTGCTTAGCATGGTAACAGTGATCACACTAAGAATTATATGCATATTTATGACTACAATTCTGGTGTCTGTGCCTGTTTTAAAAATTTTGTTCAGCAGAATTGGCACTTAGGTTGTGAAGTGGTCCATTAACCTACCCTTCAAGTTATGCTGGTAAATATTACTGTATTAGAAAAATTTTAGACAAGCATGAGTATCAGCAACAGAAGAGAGTAAGGGGAGTGTGACTGATGCTGTTTCCTTCTGCTGATGGGAACAACTTTGAGAGGAAAGGAAATATTACTTTTCTAAAGTCTATTCATTTCAGGAAGGTTTAAAATGGTAGGGGTTTTTTGCTTCACAAATTCTAATCTTTGTTTGCTTTTAAGATTATGTAGCTGCAACTCAGTTCTTTAGACTTGGCTTGTAATCATTTTTTATCTTGATAACATCACCCAAGGAAAGCATGAAATGGCCTTTTATAATTGTGAGCCTTTTTCTGTTGGTGGATCTGTTTACAGGCAACTAATGAAGGTAAGTGATGGTGATCTTTCCGTATCAGTATTCAGAATGCACATTTTAAGATGCAGCTTCTTGAGCTGTTTTGTTGTAGTGTTGGTTGGGGTTTTTTGATGATAAGTAGACCACTGGCAGTGGAAACCACAGTTTAAAACTTCAGCTTGGTGTTAAGTACAGCTCAAGGGCTGTACTCAAGAAGGTACTGTAAGGTACATATACCATTAATTGTGAGTCTCTGTTCTTGAAAGTACTCCTTCCACTGGAGTCAGGTTGAAGAGTGCCATGAAAAATCAAGAGAGAGATATATAGTTTGTGTTGGAAAAAATCATTATCATTGCTAGTTCACTATGTATTCTGGTCTTGATATTATATAATACCGTAATAATTCTATTATTAGTTGATAGTGAGAAGTATATGATTGAGTCCAGAATTTCTGCAAAACTCTTTCCAAATACATATGTTGCCCAGGATTGTTGGAATGGTTTGATTAAAAATTCTGAGCTTGTCTTAAATAAAGATAAATTAATCTAATTTAAGGTATTTTATTGTAATAAAGATAATACTTCTTGTGTTAGGCATGAGATCATCCTGTGTTCTCAGTTGTTCAAAAATATGACCAAATGCCACTTCTGCAGCCTTAAAATAAGTTTAGGCCTTAAGAACAACAAAGTTCTTTGGCAAACTGTGCCCCTTGGATCTTGCTTCTAGGAGAGATCATCTTCATAATGTCCAATGTCTTTCCTCCTCAGAGTCAGCTGATGTTTATTTGCCAGAACTATTTGGAAAGCTGCTCTGCAGAAAGCTCCAAGCATGTTTGTGGAAGGAGTAGCTTCCTAGAAAAAAGTAACTTTAACTGTAGGAACAGCTTATCAGATGCAAACTTCTATTCCTTTTTCATGAATCTTGTAGATATACAGAGAATACTGAAGACAGATCGGTTGAAATGTTCATTGCACAGTGCTGCTTTCACTGCTAATGCAGTTTAAAGTTATTAAAGAGACTGCATTTTTAAAGTGCTTGGAAAGAACTTCCAGATTTTTTCAGGCAAGAGGATTAAGGCAGATTTATTTTCACAGGGTATGCCTGCGCAAGTCACAAATCAAAAATATTTTCTCTGTGCCTTGATCTACACCTGCCTGGTGGTTTGTTTGGTTTTTTGTTTCAAATCTAGTACTACCACTGAGAAATGGTATTAATAGATGGAGTGATAAAAGTGAATGATAGAAGCTGCTTTTACTTCCTACCAGCAAAGTGTGTTGGCACTCACCTGTAAAAAAACCTAAACACTAACAGAATTGAACCTTGGGAAGTAAAGTGAATAATAGTTTAGGGTTGCTTGTTTTGGGTGTGTGTCTTGTTTGGTTTGGGTTTTTTTGTAATTCAAGTGTAGACAAAGCTCTAGAATTCTGGAAAAATGTGAGTGGCAGAAAACTGACCACAAGATTCTCAAACCTATCTTGTATATTAATGGCTTCAATCCACAAGCAAATCCCTGTGTTGTGGCAAGCAGTCTGTCTTTCAGCTGGTTTTTCTTGTGTGTGTGTGTGTCTGTGTGTACACTTGCGTTTCTATGAATATATATATTTTGTGTTGTAGAACTGGAGAATGCCCTGTAGTTGTAACAGTACAGCTTTTATTATCCTGCATTGTTTTGTTTTCATAAGCTTTAAAAATTCATTTATGGTGAAAAGTTGCTTTTGCCTGTGATAGTAAGCTCCATATGTTTCTCCTCTTGAGGAGAAAGAGAGGTGGTAGAAATCTCTTTATATACAGTTCTACATACAGGATATGTACAACCTTGACTTAAAGTAGAAGTAAGCACAAAAATTGTCAGAAGTCTTGAAAGTGTACAATTTTGTTGAGATATGCCTTGCTGTGGGATAATCCACTAGGACAGGTGAGATTAGAGAGTAAGTGTATTAAAAATAAATGGAACTTCAACATTTTAGAGACTGATTGAGTATGTGTATATAATAATCTTTATGTTCATCATATATTTAAAAAGTATTTAGGAAAGTATGGTGCTAAAGAAATTATTATTGACATTTCCTATCATCACTGCATCACACATAAAATTAATCATGGCAAATGACAGTTTTTGAGGTGATAGATTTATATTTTATACTGGAAATGTTTTCTGGACTAGAAAATATCTTTCCAGACAATACATTAATTTTCCAGTTGTTAATGTAGAGTAACATTAATGTTAGGGAAAAGAAAATCATTAATGTTAGGAAAAATACATGTAAAATATCCAACTTAATAAAATTAACAGAACCAAAGGGCGAATTTCCAGAAAAACAGATATGTGAAGTGCTGCTTAAGAGCTGTGCAGAGCCAAGCCAAAATGAAGGGAAAAAAAAAAATCTCGTACTCTGTCTATGGAGCTGGGTAAGAGTAAGAACAGGGAAGGCAGGTATTCTACACAGCTATTCTACTCTGAAATGCCTTCCCAGCTTTGACTTTGTGTGGGAGTCAGATTTCCAAAGTCAAGAGAGTGATCTGAACAACTGAAAAATCTGAAAAATCTAATTAGCTGCCACTAGTGTCTAAAAGTTTCCAGTAAAAACTTCCATAATCTTTGAAAACTGTGCCAATTCCAGGCCTGGAGATAGAGCCATCATCATGCTTCGGTGTCCAGCTTCCAGCAAAGGCTGTTTAGAAATCATGGCTGGACATTTGTGCTACTTCACTCTTCCAGGAATATAAACCAGGAGGAGTTAAGTGAGCACATTTGATGCAAGGAGACAGTAGAGTGTTAAACCCAAACCACAGCTCTTTTTTCTTTGCCACATTTCGGAAACAATGCCTTTATCCAGGCTTTAGGCATTCTCCCAGAAAGGAGGATCTCCTGGAGGGATGGATCTAAGTAGATGGGGATTTCTGATTAGTGAATCTTTGTTGCCTGATAGTGCATCAGTGCTTAGATGTTATGTGAGATATGGGCAATAGCATCAATTAATCCAATTGTCTGAACACAGGCAATGTGCCTGGAAAAACTAAATGTTGAAAATGTTTAACATAATTTGAGGTGCTTATTTCTAGTGTAGCTTGGGTATCTAAAAATATAAAAGAGGTGCAATTTCAGAAACACATTCTTCTTGCACATTTCATTTTGGTAGTTGAAGTTATTTCCCCTACTCAGGATGCTGAGTGTTGTGAATACTGTTTTCCTGTGCCTAAAGCTGTACATACAGTGTCTAGACAATTAAGGTACCTACTGGAGCCTATGAGTTCCATCTCTAGAACCAGCCAGCTATTTTCTTGTACTATATCCTTTAGTGCAGGCCTTTTTATTTTGTATATGACCCTTGGATACACTTTAACAAGAGCAGTTAAAAACTGGTACAGTTAATTCAGTAAGATACTTAAGACGCATTTGTTAATTTTGATATTTTTGTACATAGAGAATAAAATATTCCATTTTTCAGTTATATAAAAAATTCATGTAAACATTCTGAAAGCAGCCCTATGTTTGATTCCTAATGAGTGTACCCTTAATGGAAAAGAAACACAAGCAAAGAAAAAACAAACTTTCTAAAAGGTTTTCAGTGCACAGTATATTACAGTTTGGGCAGTGCGTGTATAAAGAAAACTTTCCAAGTGCAATTTGCATGCACAGTTGTACAGAACTGTGCTGCTTTTCATGTTATTGTTAATGATATTCATTAATCTGTAAAATTACTTCATTATCACCCATCAAAACTCTTCTTGTAACTTCTTGTCAAATACCTACCTAAACAGATACCAGCAATACTAATGCTAAAATTTGTGCCTCTGTTTTTCTGTATTATTTTCTTGTCTCCTGTTGTAAGTATCTTGGAGATACCGGTCTTAATCAGTAGACAGAAAGTGGGAAGCTGTTGATGTTCTCACCTGTAGATGAGAAATTGAAAAGCCTCATTAAATGGTGAAAGATTGAAGACTGAATTGATTAGGGTGAAAAAAAGTGCAAATGTCAAAAGAAGCATTTTTGCATTTATCCGTAGAAGAGTGCATGAGAAAACCTGAGAAGCCATGACTGACCTAGACAATAATTGCCAAGCAAAATTGAATCTGAATTCTGTAAAAGGCAAATTTGCTATTAGTCTGTATCAGATGAAGTATTTCTGAAATAGCTAGAAATAAAATAGTGCCATTTGACAAAACAGTGGTAAGATCTAATGTAAAATTATGTATTCAGAAATTATATATTATAATTTCTTATTATTTTTATAATATATCATAATTATATATATTATTATTTTTGATTATATGAATGTTATACATGCAGCTAAGGAGTAGGATTTTGATTTATTTGATGTACACAAGTTTAAAGGAGTTGTGACACGCCCCCCCATGTTAAGTACATCAGAGGGTAAACACTGGAGGAAGAAGAGTTACTTAAGATAAATGATGGTTTTGGCAAAAGAACGAGTATCCATAAGAGTGGGCATGAATACGCTTAGGTTGGAAACTGGAAGGAGTGTTTAACCATACAGAGTTTTGTGGTTCTGAAATAGCTTTCCATTAAAGTTTTATTGCCCTGCAGTAGATACCAACTGGAACTTGGTTAAAAAAGAATCATCTGATGGGATTGACCATATTGGACTTTCTTGCCTAAGTCTGGCTGTATGTTGCTGGCTGAGCAGCACAGAGCAAGAAACACGGGAAAATACCTAAAATTCAGAGAAAATATTAGTTCAAGTAAAGGATTATACATAAACTATTTACTGTAGGAGTAAACATATCTAGCTTTCATAGGTTCAATGACTAAGTTGCAAGAAGAGTTTGAACTTTTAGAGAAGGAGCTTCTGCCGGAGCATGAGTTAAAGGACAGCAGAATGCAATTTGAGTGCTTATCTTTTAAATACTTCAGATACTGCAAAGTTATTAGCTATGATTGTACTTCCTTACTTCAGCCTTTGTAACGTGATTGTGTGTTAGTTTGCAGGAAAACTACCTCCAAATATCTAACCAGAAAATGAATTCTGCACCAATCTATCTTGCTCAGTATTCATACTCCAACAGTCACCACCAGCAGATGCTTGGAGAAGAGTAAAAATAAGATTAGCTCATATGATACTTCCTAATATTCTTTCAGTTTCTGAGTATTTTCATCTTGAAGGTTTTGTAGACTCTTGGGAATTAGTCTGTTTAGGAACCTGCTGTGAACTCTCATAGATGCTTGTCTGTTCGTCCTTTGACTTCGTCACATGAACTTGCATTCAGTGTCCCCTACATGAAGTCCATGGTGCTGCTGCTCGTTGTTTAAAGTCCAGCCATGAACTTTGCTTTGAACCTGGCTCCTCTTACCTTTTTGTGCTATTCATTTGTTCACTTTTTTGGAAGAAAACATGAATACCTAGTCTTTATGTAAGATGTTTCCACTAAAGATTTTAAAGGCCTCTGTTATAGTAGCTCCAAAACTCACATTTTTTGCACACAGAAGCATTCCATGCATTTGAGCTTTCCAGGTATGGAGACAATTCATACCATAGATCCTTCTTGCCCTCCTGGAACCTTTTCCACCCTCTATTGAGAGGAGCAGGCAGAAGCTTCATGCAATATTTAAAGTGGAACAAGCATAATTTTATAGAATTATATAGAATATTATTTTTTCTGTTTGATACTCGCTTTCTTAATATTCTCTAATTTTCATAATGTTTCTTGAATTTTCTAATTTGCTTTTTTAGTATGGCCAGGCACCAAACTGGTGCTTTCATGGAATTATTTTTTCTGCTCCTTAGTGTTACTACTCAGAGCTTCTTGTTTTATATATGAAGCCAGGATTAGTTTTCCATACGTGTATCATTTTATGTTAATCTAAATTGAATTTCACCAGCTGTTTTATTGCCTGGTCCCCCAGACTGATAAGCATTTTTGCTGGTCTTTAAGGCACTCCTCTTTACTGCCTTGTAGTATGTATCATCAATAGATTTTCTCGCCTCACTGAAGAACTGCCATCCCTTTCTCCTTCTCCCTTGCCATGGTACTTATGAATGTGTTAAACAGGACAGTTCCCAGTATAGCCCCCTGTGCAAGTGACTTCCCTCCATTGTGAGAGCTGAGTCTGAACTCTGATCTTCTGATTCCTCTAATTTAATTAGTTATTTTTCCACAACCTTTGCTTTTACGTCTCAGCAGCTTACTTTGCTGAAAAAAAACTTTACTGAAGAATTTTGTTTACAGCCTTTTTTAAAAGGTGAGCAGGCTGCATGAGCTGGATCACCCTTGTACATGAGTGTAACCCCTGTAGAGAACTTCAGCTCTTGTGAGACTTGCCTTTACAGAAGCTGTATTGGCTCCTCACTGATGGATTGTATTTAGTGAAATGTTCACTAATTCTGTTCTTTATGATACATTCTATTATCAAATCTCATGCTTACCTAAATGTACTCCCCAGAATTTCCTTGTTACTCAAGCTTGGCCCTGCATTTGTCAGCTCCAGTGTTTAGGTACCAAAGAAGTTGTAGTAAGTTGGCTGTTCCATCCTGTCTGTCATTAGAACCCTTGCACAGATACCATGGAGCCTGGGTGACAGGTTAATTTTTGTGTTTGTACTATAGCTTGTTCCATAGTTACTTTCACTTTTAAGCCTCTGCTTATTGATTTAATTATTTCATTAATGTTTTAGTTGTTATTTCAGCAGTTTACACTTTACCCTGTACCAGCGTTTGCTTTATTAAGTTTATTCTCTGGCACTGCACTTCTGATATGATATCCTTCAGTAGTCTCTACTTCTGCCTAGAAGAATTCAGTTATTTTAGGAGCCCCTTCTGGCTTTTTAACAGCCATCCTCAGTTTTACATAACTTTGACTTTCTGAAAGTATTACTTCAGGAAGTAACTTTTCTGTTCCCAGGAGTCAGTACTGGGGCTAGTTCTATTCATTATCTTTGCTGAAGATCTGGACAAGGCTCTCCCAAGTCATTTGCAGATGACACCAACTTGAGCACGAGTGTTTTCCTGCAGGAGAGCAGGAAGGCTCTACAGCAGGATCTGGACAAGCTGGATGTAGAGGCTGAGGCCAATTGTACGAGGTTCCACAGGGTGAAGTGGTCACTCCTGCTCTTGTGTCACAGCATTTCAGGCTCGGGCAGAGTGGCTGGAAAGCTGCCCAGTGGAAGAGGACATAGGGATGCTGATCAGCAGGGGCTTAACATGAGCCAGCTGTGCCCAAATGACCACTCTGGCCTGTATCAGAAATAGTGTGGCCAGCAGGACCAGGCCGCTGGTTGTCCACCTATATTCAGTGCTGGTGAGGTCACATGCCCGTAGTTGCTTGTTTTGTCATGCTGACCATGAAACAACCTCTGATCTGAAAGATCTTAAAAATGCCATATTTGTTTTGGTTTTTTCCATCTACATAATTGTTTAATGCAATTGAATGCTCTGCCATTGCTACATCTCTGATCTCTGATGTTAGCAAGTGATACTTCTCTTATAATTAGTGTCACTATCATGGCTGGCAGGTAGCAATATGCAGCAAAACCTTTTATTCCTGTCTAAAATTTCAATCCAGCTGGTTTGCTAGTCATTGAAGTGCTAGTTTGTTACTTAGATTTGACTTCAAACTCTCTATTGCATAATTCTATTATGACTGCTTGTATATTTTTTGTTCCCAGACTTCCTTCCACAGAGTTTCCAGTATGCCTGGTATATTAATGTTTTTATTTAAGACAAGAAATTGATGTAAAATGGTCTGTTGAATTTTCAATTCCTGTTCTAATGCTGAAAGAATAAATAATGTGTTCTGAATTATTAATGCATTCATAAATATTGAAACATAGGCATTAATAATTTGATAAAATTAAGCATTTAAAAGAGATTTTAAAATGTAATTGTATATAAAATGCAAGAAAAGAAAAAAAATGGCAAGGAGAAGTACAAAATTATATGTCTTCAGTGCTATGCATTGGAAGTATGAGCTGTATAGTACATGCTGTTAATGTAGAAACACTGGTAATGTAGAAATATGCAAATGTGTACTTTTTCCAGCTCTTCTGTTGAAAGCCCAGAATAGTAAAATGGAACAAATAGCTGAACAGATCAGCCAGAATAGTGACATTAGAATAATATACTTGACAGAACGTTTTTGTTTTAAATGTATATCCCTGTCATTATAAGGAGAACGCAATTTTTTTTTTCAGAAAAAGGAAACGGCATTTTACCTTAATTAGGAAAAAACCCAAAAAACAACCAAGTAACATAATAAACATTTCCTCCTTCTGATCTCCAGTATTAAGTGAGTCCAGTGCCAGTAGGTCAGGATTCCATAGTTATTTGAGATTTGACCTCTAAAACTAAACGAGATTTTCAGGGCAGGAGTTGAATAATTCCCCATTCCCTAAATAGTGTCTCAACATGTGACTATTTTACTGCAGTAAAAATAATAATAAGCACAAAAAGAGAACCTTCACAATTTTCAACATTGCTTCTTTACCCTTTGTTCTGTGTGCTTTACTAGGAGAATCTGCTCAAATAATTTGGCCGTCTTTGGATTAATTTTATCCTATTTTAACACCCTGAACACTTTAGAATTATCCTGGAAGGATTTGTAGTTTGGTCTCTACCTATACAGACTTAGAACATGGTGTTTTGAAGCAGTTAGCCCATGCATGAACTAGGGATGCCTTGTGAAAGTTCTTTAATCCATGCCTCAGAAGACTTTTCAGCTGATCTGTGGAATTTATGGAATATTTGAGATTAACCATCCTCATTTCGGTGAACAAGCTCCAGGAAGCTTGTAGTTTAAAGAATGAGAATAACATAAGGACTCTCTGTGTTTCCTCCCCCAGCTATTAAGTTCTTTGTTTGAAATTCAGCCAGCTTTTCAGAGCTCTATGATAAAGTCCTCCCCTTTCCTTTATATTTTTATATTGTCACTTTCTAATTGTCTTATTTTATACGTAGCTCTGTTAACACATGAGGAAATCTGTAGTACAGAGGAGCAAACAGTAACTTCATGCTTAATTTCTGTAGCATCTCTAAAGAGTGTCTTTTAATACTAAAAGAAGTATCAGGCTTTCTTTAACACATGGTATGCACCAAGCCAAAGATGATAATTTAAAACTTGTTGAATACTGAATACGTTAACTTCCTCTTTTCAATAGGAAAATGTAAGTGAATAATCCAGTGGCATTACTGGTTAAGAACTTAATTTCTGTGTGTACAGTATTTGTAACAATTGGAATTTGCCTCACAGGCAGTAGACATTTACTGTCAGCTCAGTAGATCAGCAGACACCACTGACAGCTTTAGCTAAATTTGCCAGAGCTTGTGTGATTGAAGCTTTGAGTCAGGCACAAACCCAAGGCACATTTTTCTGGGAGTTAGATTGTTTCCCTAGATGAGCTATTTTTGTTGTGATAACTCTCCCCCCCACCCCCCACCACACCTCCCTCTTTTCTCCTGTGTTTTCCCAGTATTTTTTATTTGTGGCAATAATATTTATTCAAAGGTATAATGAAATATACTTTTTCTCAAGTATGCAGATGACCTGTAGTTTTTGTGAAATGTTGCAACAACTTTCTTTGGGAAAGTTTGCCAAAAGTTTTCTTAAGATACCTGTGGATGTTTCTAAGGACAGGTTAACTAAGCATTTGCCAGTAATAACTTGAGCATAATTGATCCTCCCTTGTAGTGGAAGAATGGACTGTAGATGACCTGAAACTTTCCCTCGCTTTTACTCAGGTCTGTCTATGATTCTTCAAGTCTTTTAAAGCTCTCACAGGAGCACTCATGGTTTGCTCATTTGGATTCTTGCAGACTTCAGTCTCCTGAGCACCTGGATGTGTTCAACGAAGAGACAGATCTTGCTGAGTGACCTCTGCAAGGTAGCAGGCTGAAGGAAGGAGTGGCAGAAGTTGCCTTTGCTGCTGCCCCTTTTCCCTTCGGAAAGTCCCTGGAGGGGTTAGGAAAGCAAACAGGTATTCAAAATGTGCTCTGTTGAACATGGCTGATTAAAGAGTTCAGCTGTCAAGTTGGGGTCTCTCCAAAGTGACTCAAACCAGCCATAAATTCTGCCAGCTGTCCCTAGGCGATTCTTCTTTGAGAAGCCCTGGCGGAGCTCCTTGTGGTTTTTTTGCACAGAAGTGTGGAGTGGAGTGACTTTGTCTTGAAGGAAATGTCAGGGCTTCCTGAAGTGAAGGTAGAGTCTCTGGATAAGAGTGCTTTCATGCTGAGGAACTCACCGTGTGGAGCCATTGCATCAGGCTCCACGCCCTTTGTAGTTGCCTGATGTCCGGGGCTACCCACCATCACATGATCAGTACTATTTCAGTGATCCTGACCAGAAGCTGAAAGGAGATTTTTTAGAATTGGTGTTCTCATCTGCAGTTATTTTTAGAAAAACAGGTGACCTTCAAAAAAGTTGGAAGTAGCAACTTTTTTTTGAAGAAACTGAGGCCCCTTGAAGATGAAAAATACCAGTCTCATGCAGACTTTAGAAAAATGTGGGAACTTTTTTTCTGCTCATTCAATATTGGCTATTAGAAATTTCTAAAACAACATGGTGGTGATTGAAAACTATTTAAATGAAACATTCTCAGCAAAGCACCTTCACAGTGAAATTATCTACTTTTGTAGTGAGAAAATCCTGTTCTTAAAGCTTTTCTTTTCAGTTTAATTGTTGTTGTGTTGACTAGGTCTACAAGGAACGAGAATCTCCTCATCCTCAACAGTTTTGCTCCAAGTGTTGCATAATCATTTGGTTATCTTGTTTAATTATATGACAAGATGCTACTCTTTCTTCAATAAGCAGTAATATTTTTGAATTATATCAGTAGTGGGGAATAATTACGGCTAGGTAAGATTGCAGCCTTCATTAGGAATGACTGTATGACTACAAGGGAAGGACAATTACTTTAATCCTTTTTATTTATGGACAAGGTTGTCCAAATATTTATACAATGATAATTTAATGGTATAAGTGTAAAGCCTTGTACAAGGTCACTGTTTGTTACTTTTTTCTTCCTTTTCTCTTATATTAGCAAAATATTATCCCTGTAGTGATTCCTGATAGAAACTGAGTATTGGAAGAAGATGCTTTAGACTTGTGATGTAGCTTAAATTGTAAAACAGAGGAGTTGGCTTCTTTCTATTGTTTTGTTTGTTTGTTTAGGTTTTTTGGGTTTTATTCAGGGGTTTGTTGTTGTTGTTTGTTTTTTTGGTTTCTTTTGGTTAGTTTCTTTCTGATTAGTTCTTTAGAGGAAAGTAGGTTCAGCGTATGATCAAAATATAAATTTTGAAACCTCCTTTCTTGTTGCTCTAATACTCAGATTACTGTGCTGCTCCCTCCCGCTGGCTCGTGTACATTGGAATGATCATCTCAACACTCACAGAATAACTCCAAGCACGTAGGAGTTGCCATGCAAGATCAATCTAAGTTCATCTAAACCTGTACATGGCAATGATCATCTGAGTTCTTACAGAACTCCCAGCATGTAGGAGTTGCCATGTGAGTTAAATATAAATTATCAACGCCAGTAATTTTGTTAGCCTTTTTAGTCCAGGTTCAGCAGTGAGTTCTGGTAGCATTTTTCACCACAGGAGAATCTAGGTCCTTGGGAAGACTACGAAATTGAGGTTATGGATTATAAAAACAGATAAAGTTGCTGTGGTTTTTCAGAAATGTGCGGAAAATTTATTATGACAATCCAAGTTAGGTTTTCTTTTTAAAGTCTTGTCTTTGGGACCTTTCATTGCATCTATATATAGATATAAAACTGTGTTCTCTTAGTGAATAAACATCAGCATCAGTTTTCTCACCAGTGTGGTATTCTCTCCTGCTTACTGATGCAGAGCATCTCCAGACTATTAGTAGGAACTCATTATTTATTCTATTAGGTGCCTAGCCATGTCTCTTGTAGCATTGATCTACAAGTAATATAAAGGGTGTTTGGTGGCTGCTTTAGCTTTTACTTGTTGCATTCAGAAGCATTAATTTATTTTAGATTGCGTTAAAGGTAGTATTTTTTTTTTTTGAGCAAACTTTTTACTTTCCTACTTGGTTGTTTTCTGGTCTTTTGATAAAGGTTGCGATTGAAAATCTTGCAGAAAAACCAAGCAGACTATTACTATTTGATTGCATCTGTCATTGTGCTATATAGGGTAAGGCAAGGATTTTATTTACGATTTTTATTTATAACATTTATTGGGAAAAATAAAAATTTAGTGCTTTTTTATTATTTCAAATTTGTTGCTAAGAATTCTAGTGGTATAAAAATATTCTGTAGTATCATTGAAATCAGGATTTTACTACACAGAAATGCTATTTTTATTAATTAATTTTTCTAGTTTTACTTACAAAAATACTATCTGAATTTGTTGGATGCATATTCCCATGAAGTTTTGTATGAATCATAGAATCATTTTTATTCAAAATACCTTTAAGGTCATGGAGTTCAATCAATAGCCTTTCACTGCCAAGGCCATCATTAAACCCTGTACCCAGGTACCACATCTACATGTCTTTTAAACACCTCCAAGCCTACATCCTCTTCCCATACACTAAGTGACTCAGGTATTCTGTGCCATATAACAGCCCATCCTTATGCTGAATCTCATTGTCAGATTCCACATTCATTCTTTTTCTGGGATGTCTTCAAATTGTGTGGGTTTCTGACTGGTGTTTCAATGTACTAATTCCAGACTCCTGGACAGTTTTCTCATCTGTAAGTTAATAAAATAACCTGAATCAATATCCAAAGAACACCTCCTGACTTGAAACAAAGTTCACATGTTAATCAAAGTATTCTGAACTTCCTTGACTACACAACTTGTCTTCCCTCAGAGAGCATACTGTTTCCTGGTTTTAATGCACTTAAATTCAGTTATAATATGTTTTAGTTATGTAAAACAGGAAGGGTAATAAAGCATAAAAGTACAGTTGGAGAGACAGAATTTTTAAAGTTAATATTAATTATTAATCTAGAATGGAATTGGCATATTGTCTCTTGTCATCAAAGGAGTGAATTGTACTTAATTTAATGTTAGGGTCAAGGTCGTAACTAGATTTAAAGTGGAGATTGATTAGTTTAGTTCATAAATAGGATTGTACAGCATTGTCTTTTGCACTACATAGGATTAGATTTGTGGTTTAAGCATGACATATCCTACCCAAAATATATACATCACAGATAGTAAAATCTGTTTATTTTCCAAGACTGCTTAACACTATGTTTATAAATATATTAAGCTCCTCCCTGCCTAATTGAGACGTTTCACTTAAGTCACCCACACATGCTTAGAGGTGCTAGGTATGTGGGTAGCCTCCTGAATTCTCTATTATTCCCAGGAGAAGCTTGAAAAGATGACCTGGGGATTCAATCTATGACCAATTTCATCTCGTCTGAGAGTGGTCATTACTGTCTCTGACTGAGAACGTTTGGTTGGTTATGCCATATTAGAACACTGAAAAATATGGGTACAGCACTCAAGATAGGTGATTTAAACCTGTCTTCCCCTTTCTAGGGGAGAAAGGGCTAAGTAATAGAGGACAAATGCCTTTCAAGTGACCAGGACATTAAACTGTAAGGACACGTACCTAATTTTCTATTCAATAATTCTGAAACTGGTTTTATCTAATGATTGTATATATGATCACTATGTATGTATATGTATACATGTTTTAAGTGCATAATTATTTTCTGGGATTAAGATCCAGGACCTAAGTTCTGCTACTTGCAGCTAATATCCCAGTTTCTGGATAAGATTTGACTTCTTTGTTTCCTTGCTTGGTTTCAAGTGCCTTCACACAAAAGTGTTCTGTGGCTTAATGCTTTTGATTACTGCAGTAAGGGAGGCATGAATTCATTCCTCTTAATCTTGTGTCCATCCTTTAATCAGTCTTTCCGTTTCTTGAGTGAGTTCTTCAAACATCAGGCTGTTGTTCAGGAAGCAAGAATCATCCTACCTTTGGTGCCTGTGCTTCAAGGAGGGTTAGATAGGATAACCTGAAGCACATGGAAGCCTTTTTGATTTCCTGTTTGTTCCGTATGTGCTTCGTTAAAAAAAAAGAGAAAAAAGTGAATGAAATGGATGGCTCTTTTTAGGCACTTGTGATTTCTGGGCATTCTGTGAAAACTCCAGCATTGAGTTTTCTATGATGATTTCCACCTGCTTCCCTCAGAGGCAGCTGAAGTGACTATGTTGCTGTCTTCACAGACACGTCCATTACCTATCTTTTCCTATGCTTGAAACCAGTATTTTGATGACAGCACCAATATTTGATAAGTAGCATTTTATACAGTTCTGGTCTAATACTGTGTCCTAAACTCTCCGAATTTCTACAGTTAGCATATCTTAATTGCAAAAGGAATTACTGAAATTATTGAGTTCTTACATTATCTACTTTTGAGGCATCTTTATTACTTGATAATTATATGTACTAGTTTGAAGTCTAACAATTCCAAGCTCTATTTTCAGAGCTCCCTGTAGAGACTGCTAAAGATAATCTCATTTTTACATCCCTATTCTTTCACTATCTACTCTCTGCTAAATATTTGTTAAGAGAGAAAGAGCCAACTTTATTAACTCTCTTACTATATCTGTCCTTCCTCGTGGCTGGCTGGGCTAATCTTTTTGCTGTATTGTATCAAGAATAAACAGATTTGCCTTCTTTTCCTGTACGTGGTCCCTTGACTCGCTTGAAGGAGCCAACAGAGATCTGTGTTAAGTCAGTGTTTCCCTTACCATAGAAGGTGCTATGATTGTCACATGTAATGGGCCTGAGGATGTTTTCCCTGCAGATTGAGAACACCTTCTTTTCCTTGATAAAACGTACCTGCAAGTTTTTTGCTCATAGTGATTTAATCCTGTTGATGCCATAAGCCATGAAGGTGGACCTTTAGTGTCTCTCTATTAAGAAGTCTGATGCACAACTGTAAATGCACAACTGAAGACACTCTTCTGACCCAGTGAAGTTCCCTTGAAAAGCTTCCAGATGGGTCTAGTTTCTCTCTGCTTGAAACCGAGATGGCATCTCCAGTTTGCTGACAGTAGTTTTCATTTGCATGGATTTTGTATTTCGAAGCTCAAATCATAAAGTACGAGGATGTGTGAATTTCAAAATGTTCTTCTTTCATGTTTGTGCCTTCAGTTATTTAAGCTGGTAGCTTTAAATAATGATTATTTGATGCACAAAACCAACTTAAAAATTTTAAAAATCAAGGTTCCACACCTGGAGTCAAGAAAAGGAGGTGAATGTGGTCATTCTTTGTCTGATTCCTATTTCATCTCGATATTTTTAAGTGACTGTCAAATTTAAGAGAAACTTCATAGGGAACAGTATTTGAAACGTTGTTGAGCTCCTGTACATATTGTTAAAATGTATGTCTTTGCAAATGTTACGGGTAATGGAAAGGTGACAGTGTTAGTTTACATGTAAATAGCTAGAGGAAACCAGAGAGGGAAGGCATTTTACAGATATCCCAATTATGGGAACAGCTTTAGTTAAAGCTCACAATCAACCATGACACAAAAGCCTTGAGAGGACTAGCTTTAATTAATTCTAATCTTCACCAAAAAATTAGTTTTCTCACCAATATTTATTCATTTCATGGCAAGAATACTTCTCAAACTCAGGCATGGACAGTGAAAATAAATGCTGGCTATAATTAACTTGAGTATTTAAATTTAGGGGAAAATATTTATGTAAATATGAGGACTTTAAATGCTGCTTACAGAAGTACAAAGAAGTCTAATTTTGTCTGGAAGATAAGTTTTTCCTTATGAGATATTTTAAGGTGTTTAAATTATGGCTTGCAGAAACTATGTAATATTAAAATTAATTTATTAAAATACAGCATGTTTAAAAACCTTCATGCATGTAATCCCTACTTGCTACATAAATTTGCTAAATATATACTGATTCTTTTATATAATCTTTCATTGGTGTTATGACAGAAGGGCGAGTAGCTCACATTTCTTCATAATAAATACTGACATGACTAGTTTCCTTGATTTTGTGTAAAAACTTATTTATTCATTGGAAGTCATATAAATCAAGCTAATAGAAAAAAATTTCCTGTTGCAAGTTCTAAATGTCATCCTGTAAAGAATCTCATTTCACTCCAGAATGGCTACTTAAAGGACCAGGAGTTTGAGAGTCTGGAACTCAGACCTCAACCTGCAAAGGAAATCCAAACAAGAAACTTAACTGGGGGAAAAAAGAATTTGCAGGATTGAATTTGTGAAGTTGCAAATTTAGAGTAGGCAATGTAGAGTAGCAACAAATGATGTCATAATTAAAAGTATTCACAGGAGGTAAGATTGTTTGTACTTGAGAGGACCTCTAAAGATAACCTAGTTCCACACCTTCCCCTAGGACGTGTTTCTCAGAGCCACATCCAGCCTGCTCTTGAACACTTATAGGGATGGGGCATCCACAGCTTCTCTGGGCAACCTGTCCCAGTGCCTCATCACCCTCACAGTGAAGAGTTTCTTCCTGATGTCTGATCTAAACATTAAATATCTACTTAACTGTAACTCTTTCCATTTAAAGCCATTGTCTCTTCTCCTGTCACAATGTGCCCTTATAGAAAGTCCCTCTCCAGCTCTCTTGCAGCCACCTTTAGGTACTGGAGGGTGCTGTAAGGTCTCCCTAGAGCTGTCTCTCTTCCAGAGTGAACAACCCCAACTCTCAGCCTGTCTCCATAGGAGAGGTGCTCCAGCCCTCTGATCCACTTCTGTGGTCCTCATCTGGACTCCTCAAAATCTTTTTCTGCTAAATAAGAACAGAAATCTATAACTTAGTAGAATTGCTAGCACAGAAAGGGTGTGACATCTATAAATACTTGAATGTTGCAAACAATGAGAAATAAGAATTAATGTATGTAGTCTGAAAGTATAGGCAAACAAAGCTCAGAGGAAAGAGGGAGAACTGACACATTTTTGTGTGTGTGGTATGTAGTTGGTTGTAAGAGGTTACCCAAGAAATTACTGGAAATACCCTATTTAAAATGATGATGTTTGTATGGAAAAATTATTGTCCCAAATAACACTTCACTGCGTAGAAAACTGGCACGTCGGAGTCCTCCATTCTTTACTTAGCAAGTCTTTAACTCACTTCAGTGGGGAGTTTTGTTGTTACACAAAGTGAAGGATGTAATGATCTGTTTCTAGCCTGCCACAGCATAAATCATTATTAAAATAATATTTATTTTTATATGTTATGTATTATAATAACATAAATCATTATTGAATCATCATCTGTGTTTCTGGACTGTGGAATATTTAATAACATTTCAGTTCAAAAGTAAACAACTTCTCTGAAGATGTTAATACCTTTTTTCTGCAGCATGGCTCTTCAAACATGTTAAGTAACAAATGGCAGCAGACAGGGAAAAATGTTTCTCTGCGTTGACTTTTCTTGCAACAAATCCTCTTCTCAGGAATTTCATTGTTCACAAGGTGGGGGAAATTCATCTATAAAGAAGCTCAGCTAGTTGTAATAAGATGATTATTACACATCTTTATATCCCACTTGATAGCTGGTATATCTTATTTTTCTTTAAAACTGTGAAAAAGAAAAAACAAATAATCTGTCATTTGTGGGTTTGGTATCTAAACATAAAATGTGTTTGGGCACTTGGTGTTATAGCATAAAGTGCAGGGAAGATTTCATTCTTAAATATATGACTCTTTTGTGGCTCTTGCAGTGCTAACATCACTTCTTCAAATCTCTAATAAATTTTGAGGCAATGAAAAGCTGCCGATAGTCATTGTGGACACCTGTTACTTAGTATAGAAAGAGAGTACTAGTTAATATAGTGTGTATCACTGCTGAATTAATATATAGAAACTGCGTAAGTAACTCCTGCATTGTGTGATGTTTCTTAGTCACAGCCCTCTGTACTCAGTAATTGGTCTAATTACTACTGTAGATTCCCGACATAATTTATTATTTGATTAATATGCAATTTTTTTCTCAGATTCATCAGTAATATCAATACAACACCCAGACTCTTGTATTCCCCTTCCTTCCTTTCCTCACCAATGCACAGCAACTCATTTCTTTCATTTTTGGCACATCGTAATTTAATATTTACCTGTTGTAGCTTGGTCCCAAAGGAATAATTATTTCCTAATCACTTTGCCTTCAGGGGGTTCTCCACTTGTGTCTGGGGAAAAAGGGCAGTTTGGTCAGCGCGGGGGAGCGCGTCTGTGTTTCTTTGTAAGGACAGCCCTGTTGTTAGGGCAGGGCACTGTGTGTGGAATTCTAATGCCTCGGTGCAAGAGCCAGCCTGTTTGGAAGGGGCAGCGTGGGAGGTGTTGGCTGCGATCAGCAGAGCCCCAGCCTGGGGCTCCCTCGGAGTGAGGAGCTCTGGAAGCTGTCCCGACCGTGCCGATGGGGAGCGCGGCCGTTCGGCGCCGTAGCCAGGGTGAAACACCTCATCCCCCCGGTACCTACCAGGCTGCTTTGCCTGGCAGCCAGGAAGTTCAGGTACCTTTGCTTTAAATATTTATAATTTGCTGCCACAAAATATTGCCCATTCAAAAGCAGGTTGTGGTATCCATGCAGCAGCAGTATATTGACATTGATTTTTACGTGCATTTGGTAGATTTTGTAAGAGTGTTTAAGATTCACGGGTGCTTTTTAATAGGTCTTATCCTGGATTGGCAAAGGACTATGTAACAAAGGTAACTGTTTATGGATGGAATATTTATTTTCAAGGAAAGTTGTAGAAAATTTTGGAATGTAGCATGTTGTAAGATATACTTTAACCACAGAAAAGGTACCTTTAGTTCTGGTACTAAGGTTTTGATTTTAAATTAACACTGGTTAGTTATCTGTCTCTGTCAAGACTATAATAAAGAGCTTTTGTTGCAATCCATCATAGGGCTTTTGTGTTACACACTATACTTAGAAACTGTTAACAGGAAGACTAGATTAATGCAGAGAGAAAAAATGTCATCAGATAAAACATAGGTCTCAAAAAGCAATTTCAAGTTCCATACTATGTTATGCATTAATACATTTTTAGCCTTTGGGGAAAAGAGGAAAACTTGTAATCAAAAATTAATTTAGGCATTCTTGGCTGTACCTAAATTAGAACCCAGGATACTTCCAAAATTGTTATTAATCAAATGACCTGACAGGAGATCACTAGGAGAAAATTAATGAGTACAGGCTATTCTGAATAATATTTAGTAATGCTGATAAGAAATTTCACAGCTCTTTTTCTTATTTTACATATAATAATTTAAAATATTTCTATTTTGAGGTAGCCGTATATGTCTGTACATGTATGTTATGCAAATATGTTGTGTATGTGCTTTATATTTTTTAAATTAACTTTGTCAGAAAGCTTAATAGAAATACAAGTGCAAGAAGTCACTATTTTTTTCTTGATTAATAACAACGAAGTGAGATGTGGTTCCATATGACTTAAATATTTCTCTATTAATATATGGACACATTTATTTAATTCATTAATTTTTTAATTTTTTTTTTTTTCTTTTTCTATACTACCATTGCAACTTGTGTCTGTTTGGATATAATGATTCTCATCTTTCCTGTGAACAGTTCACAAGATCAATTTTGTAAGTCTTCACTGTAATTTAGTGCTATATTGGAAAGAAAAAAATTGGTGATTAGTATTTTGTGCCTTTAGGGTTTGGATTTGAAGAATGCAGTTCTATCCAGTTTCTGATTATTTACTGTTTTGTAAATTTAAAATGACAGGTCGTGAAGGGATTGGGTTATCATACCTGTAACAAAAGTTTTAGTTTCAAGATACTAAGAAGTAGAATTATAAGGAAAACCAAGCCTAAATGCCAATTAATTCACATCTAACATCTTGAGATCCTTAGTGGTGTCATTTTATTTTTTTAATAGACCTAGGAGAGTTTTTTAAATCAGAAATTTTAGTCTTTGTGTATTCTGTGTTTTTTATGTTGTATGTATTTTGGAAGAAAGCTGTTATACAAAAACTTCATTATCATTTTCTTATTTCTATTTTTGTTTGACATACTTAATGTGAAGGAAATGTCTAAGTCTAAAGGTTTCTTGCTGGACACATGCTAAACAGCATCACATCTAACTTTGTTCATTGAATTTTGTCTGTAAGCCAGAAGTGTAACTGGCTTAGTGCCTTATTGCCCCCATCAGTCCTGCTGTTCAGTGTAGGTAGTGTTGAACCTGATTTGTTTTCAATGTTTTTTTTTATTTTTCCAAGAGCAATTTGATTTAAATAACTTCTTTATTAAGATGAACAGAGATATTTTTACAGTTATTAGCAAGACAAATAACTGCAGTAATGATGGCTGGATTTTTTTCTTTTGCTTTTGCTGTAGATTTGTTAAAGTTGACATGAATGACTCAAAAGACACCATAGTAAGATGGAAGCTGTTGGGAGGGTAGTGGGAAATGAAGGAAGTAACATTTGATGCTTAATAAATTGACAAATCAGTAGGTACTTGTTTATATTCTGGAAAATCATAGGTGAAAACAAAGGAAAAAACTTCAGTTATGTGAAATCAAGCTGAGTTTAACCTTGTAAAAAGAACCTGTCTTGAAAAGCCACAGTTAGTAAGCTCTGAATTGTGTTTGAATTCCATTTCATTAACAGGAATTCTGCTTAACAATAGGGACAAGATTTGCAAAATGTACATGCTGTGTATTTTACCCAATTGCATTTTGCACTTGTGTTGGGAAAAAGAATATTGACCTAAATATTCTCTCCTTTTATTTAGGATACTTAAAGTTTTTGCTCTGTACATGTAATCAGAGTGAAATTTTTCATGACGATTTGAGGAGAGGAATGTATAAATGGCAGTGACAACCTCTCCCACCTGCATATTGGGACAAAAGGGGCCAGAGGCAGCCTGAACAGAACACAGGTGGAAGGAATTCCAGACAAGTGAGTGGGGACACTGTGGAAAGCCCAAAGTTAGAGTGGGTTGTAGCCAGTGTCGAAAGGTAAATGATTTTCCCCAGCAGAATGGGAAATGGTGTGCAGGCCCTGAGGGCTGGACTCACAGGGTGGGGAGTGGTTGCTGCCTGCTATGATGTTGTGTTTTGTTATACAGGGCTCATTGACTTGACCCAGATTGCAGTTTCACTCGCTGAAATCATGCTGGTGTTTCCTCTCAAACTTGAGGTGGCCCCTGTAATTATGAACTGATAATTCAACTTTCTCCTCTGCAGTGTCGCTGCTGTTTCTGTTAACGAGGTTGTACTTGTTGCGTTGCTACTGGGGAGAGTGGTGTTTTGCACTGTTGCCCATACTGAGAGCTCTGCTGACACTGCCATCACCAGAGTCATCTCAGTGACGGTGGCTATTTAAGATTTTCTTGAAAAGCTAATTTGTCACAGAAAAAGCTCTTAAAAGTCAGCATACAAATTATTAATAACTCAATTTCTTTCCACCCATAGCTTGCCAAAATTGCCTTCACTTTCACGATACTAATTCATGGTAGTCACAAGCTACATAGGGCTCAAAATACAGCTTTTTCTTTTCCAATGTAAAAAATTAGTGCCCTGTTTTCCATTTGTTTAGCTGAATAAATATTAAACTTCTAAATTTTGACAAGGTGGTAGATGTGGCTGTAGTTTGTGTCTGTGATCAAATCCAAACTGATTTTCAAATATTTTTTATGCTTCAAAGATGAATGTGTGGGTATGTGTGCAGGTGTGCATACAGGCATGGGGGAGAGACTGTAGTCTTGTGATACACATCTGAGAGAAAATTGGCTGGATGGTAGTAGCTGAAAAATAATTTTTAACACTGTAATTATGCCTTAGAGATTGAGTCCTACCTGTATTTGTGACTGTGCTCTCTTTTCTGCTTATCTGATGTGACAGATGTGCTGAGATGATTATAGATTGTTCTACAGGAGGAAAATACTAATTGCCACAGACAATTAATACAGTAAAGAAATCAGTCAATATTAAATACAGAATAAATATTACAAATTAATTTTAAATATATTTTATAGTTATATGAGGTAGGTTGGTTTTTGCAATCTCTTAATTACTGGCTTGCTAATCAAATGCTTTCCTATACAATGTTATTGAGCTAGAGCCTTCAGTGACCCATTGACATATTAATCTATCCCTGAATAATATTATCTTCAGTCCAGCAACAGAATATTTAGGGAACATTTTGAGAGACTGTTGTTGTTATTACTTGGGGAACGGTATTTTTCACATTTGTGACTACAAATAAAATATGAAATATTTTAGTGGTGACTCTGTGGTTTAATGAAAAAAGAAATTATCAATAAACTTCCATTCTATGCCCTCTATAGGCGTTGCTCCGTAGGTTTACCAAACTCTTGCGACTTATGGCAGGACTCGAGGATACAGCATGAAACTGGGTCAGGGGAGGTTCAGATTGGATATCAGGAAAAGGTTCTTCACCCAGAGCATGGCTGGGTGCTGGAACAGGCTCCCCAGGGAAGTGGTCACAGCACCAAGCCTGTCTGATTTCAAGAAGTGTTTGAACAACACTTTCAGGCACAAGGTGTGATACTTGGAGTGTCCTGTGCAGGGCCAGAAGTTGGACTTGATGATCGTGATGGATTTCTTCCAGCTCAGGATATTCTATGATTCTATAAATGTGTAACAACTTTTTTGAATGGACAGTCTAGTATAGGAGGTCTTAAGATGCAAATGATTCATTTTATGCTCTTTCTTAAAGAGCAGTGATGTCCACATCACATTCCAGCAATATATTCCAGATTTATTTTCTTTCACATGTTTTTTTTTAGTTACAATAAAGTCTTTTCCTAGTTGAAGTTAGAAAAATTTTTTGAAAGTGAGTTGCAGAAGACTGAGGTTTGAGGGAAATGTTCCAAGGAGAAGGTTTTCCATTCTGTGACACGGCTCACAACAGAAAGGATTTCAAAACTGTAATTTTAACACACTTCTGTTGAATTGTCAATTTAAGATGTCAGTTGTCATCTTGTCAGTTCTGAGATCTATCCTTTAAGGGATGTTAATTGCCTTCAGAGTTTTAAAATTGTTACATTGACTCAGCAGTAGGTGGTTGTGGCCTACTTTGTTGAAGGACACCACACTGTAGGTGTCTGTTTCTTCTTAAACTTGTACCTGATCTTGGTCTTGCAGTGAGAGCTTCAGAAAAACAAGGAACACAAATTCTTTGCACATTTGCATTTCATAGTGGAGGTGTGCATTATAAGAACTTAATCTTTGGATTTTCTGCAACTGGTATGACTTATGATGTCTTGTAATATAATTAAAAGAAAATCTGCCAGGAGAATGAGCTTGGTTTTATAACTTACGTAATTCTGATTTTACTAGATTTTTTTAACACATTGAAGTTGTTTTTATTAGCTTGTGTATAGCATAGATGCAGTTAGTACACGATTATGTAAGCAAATATAAAAACTATTATATATTCTATTTCTGTTTCCTAGGGTGGGTGGGGGAAGTGTTAAATTGATTGTTGCATTTGAAACTGTGGTCTGTTCTGCCAGCAGCTGGAACGTGATCAATTGAATGGGGCATATGAAAGGCATTGCTGTTGCATATTGTTAAAGGAAAATTACAAGTAGTATTGTAATACTGAGGTCTAAAGATATACTCTAGAAATGGCTGGAAGTAAATTTGACTCCAGAGCAAGGGCATTCAGTGCTGGATTATTAGCATGTTATAGAAAAAATAATAGATTAATATCTTTCATTAATGCTAAGAAAATAATGACAATTTTAGTGAGAATTAAATGTAACCTAATCAGAAGTAAACTTTCATTAATAGAAATCATGTGATCATGAAATTTCATTAGTCTTCTGAAAATGAAATGGAAGCGTAATTTAATTTTTAGTTAAACTGTTTGGCAGGTTAGTTCATTTTCCCCACCTTATTGTTGTGCTTTCATTCCTACTTGTCTTACTGTACTCGTTAGAAAACCTGAATCGTTGCTGTGACTACTGACATTTCAGATTTTTCACAAGCCTCTAGTAAGTCACGTAACATTTCTCCACACATCTTGCAATTCTGAAATATTTCTATGGGAGGGTGTTGAAGGGAAAGTGGTAGCTTGTTTCCTACCTCAGTGCTCCCCAGGGCTTCTCTGGCAGCAGCTGGGGACACTGTCCTGCTCGGAGCCAGGGGCTATGGGCATGGGGGGCAGGTGCCCTGAGAGCAGGTTTCTGAGCTACTGCCAGCAGTGCTTGAGAACTATGAGACAGAGAAGAGTCTCACTCACCCCCTAAGACCCCTAATAGCTGAAGAGGACTGTGCAACACACTCAACAACTTGCTTTGTTGATAAGAAGTTTGTTGATAAGCCTCATTAAGGCTGTTCTTCTGAAAACATTTTAATTAGCTCTCTTTAGTACCGTTGTCCTACAAATTTTTTAAGGAATAGGAACTAATTGAAGAGCAACTCAAGCATTTTACCTGATTCCTGAAAAATCACTTATGAAAGCATGGTAGCTTAACAAAAACATTAGGCATAACTGTTACGTACACACAGTTGTATTCTGTACTCATGCTCGAAGCATATGTGAGGGGATGAGTTTGTGCCAGCCATTGTGCAACTGAAGTAGCAAGGAGTTTTGCAAAGAAGATTAGAGTTGGCATCTCAAGTGGATTCAGAGTGCTTCAAAGGATGTCTAGGAAGTGGGGCAGAAGAGTTTTCAATAGTGGCTCTCCAAAAGACATCAGCATCTCTTTGTAAAGAGAAGTTTCATTTTAAGATCACTATGGAGTAAAGTACTTCCAGTTAACTGAGAGTAAACTAGTGCCACTTTACTTCAGAAGAGTTGCCTCCAAAGATTTGCATGGAATTACAGGGAAGAGGAGGTAGTTGTGTTTGAGGATTGCCTTGCCTTCCTGAGTTCTGAGCTGGGAAGCAGTGGAGCTGAGGGGAGGGAGACCTGTGTGACAGGAGGAGAGCTGTCTGAGGAGGTGTCATGTAACCTCTCAGCCGAGGGATCCTCTTATGCACTGACAAGCTGCTTCTCTCTTCTGCCTGGCTGGGGTTATGAACACGTTCCAGGGCTTACTTGGGAGTGACATGGTAACAGGATTTCATTTCAAAGGAATGAATTTTTCCTTTGCTGCCCCAGTGGCTTGGGTAATGCATGGTTTGGGAGCTGGGGTGGGGGACTGTGGGGCGGGGAGGATGTGTGTATTTTTTTTGTATTTTGCCTAAAGGATATAACAGATGTAACAATGCCTTTTTTGTTTTTTCCCTCTTTCACAGCTCTAAAGCTATATAATAAACATAGCGATTTCAAATTTTTTCAGCTTTCTTGTTATGAATTACATTAGGAAAAACGTCTTTTATAGGAGTGAAGAAATTGTGTGAGTACAGTAAAGTTCCGTTTGCTGTTGCACACCTGTTACTCCCTGTGTCAGGATCACTAGTTACAATTTGGAAGGAATCATCAAGACCTTCTAGTGGTTGCAACAAACTGCAAAGAATATGAGGTCCGTAGTGGACAAGTTACCAGCAGGTACTTTTGTTGTATAGAGCATCCTGTGGCAATTAGTTCCAGAATTTATTAAACATTGTGTGAAATGCCTTTTCCTTTGTTTTAAGTGTGTTTATGTGGTATTTTCCTTTGTTGCCTCCCTTGTTTTGTTTCTGTGGGAATCTGGTAAATATCCTCTCTTCAGGCTTTGCATAGTTTTCAAACATTAGGCATATTTTTGAAGGTGTCAGTTATATATTCTGTTGTTTGTTTCCCTTCCAAGTTTATTCCTGTTTGAAAACTACACCTGTTAGCATACTTACTGTTCCTACTGCTACCTTTTCTTGTTATACTATGTGTTTGTGTAGGACAGCCACAACAGCATTATTCAGATATTAGAAAATGTTGAAAGTGTGAAATTTTTCTGTGAAAATGTTTATTTACATACTTGTTTGGACCATCTTTAAACGAGTTGTCTACTTGGTATTTATGCAACACTGTCATTAAAGCAGTAATCAAGAAAGGGCTCAACTTTGGAATTAATATTTAATTGCTTCTGTAGAACATTGCTCACGTATCATTTGTTGTGTTTCTTTGACAGGGACAGAATGATTCCTTTATTTTCTGTTGGGAAACCATGATAACAAAGCTGTAGTTAAGCGTTCATGAACACTTTTTCATTGCTTCTATCTGAGACAGTGTTCAGATTTGCACTTTTTATTTTATTAAGTTTGTGTGTAAAGTCTAGCTTTTCAGTACTTAGGTACTTAGTGACTAGAAAGATTTGGGATATTTCTAGAAAATAAAAGTAAATAAAAAGCATAGAGTATTTTGGATTGTTCTGTCAAGAAAATAAGGGTGGTAGACATGATGTTAAAATGCAATGAACGAGATGCAATCAGATCCTGGAAACACAGAGGTGTTTCTCAGGCCCACTTAAGGATCCCACCTGGGTCCCTCAGCTATGAGCCCTGGCTTCAGTGTAAGAATATACTCCCAGGAAACGGGGCAAGGAGAAATCTAAGCAGTCTGCGAGGTGAAAGTACTCCTTTACAGTCACCTTTGCCTCTTCTAACTCACTGTGCCATTCTAGGTCAGCAAAATTTCAGCTCTGCCTTACCCTATTATGCAAAAAAACCCTTTCAGATTTGACCAAGTAAGGATAACAGTGGCTAAATATATACTGTAGGAAAAGTCCATTCTGTGGCTCAACACAAAGCCCTGGCTGCATCTTGAGAACATTTTGGGGTAAAACTTCTAAGCAGAGGACAGATGAAACAGACAGGCTGCATGGTTGAGGAACTAGGACTGCATATGTGTTGCATTGTGGAAAACCTGTTTTCCTTTCGGTCTAGAGAAAGTGTAATCTTTTCTGCAGTGGGAAGGAAGAATAAGTTACACCAACACTAAATGTATCCATTCTCTGTATATCATGTGGGAGTCTTGTCAGTGTTACGTGACAAATGATGGAAAAATACAGAATTTTAGGGAATCAGCTTTTTGTGAAGAAGAATTTTAGTAGATGGGTCTTAATAAGCAGCACTAATAAGATGAGGGATGTAACTTGCCCTCTGGGAAACTCCTTCCAATCAGTGCCAGGGGTGCAGAAAATTACCAGCCTGGGATTCACAGCCTGAGACAATTCTTTTGCTGTCTGTAGAACTAGTAAAGACTCTTGCTGTATTTACCATTTGGATTTGAAAAGTATGAAGGAGTTGGATTTCTGAGTCGTGGAGGGTATTGCAGTACAAGTCTGCTGTTGAGACTTTCATATTTGGAAGATGCATTGTTAGCTGAATTAATTATCAGTAGCAGTGTAGGGGGAAGGGCAACATCTTCTCTTTTCTTACCTTGACTATGTATGATTTAGAAGTGATGTTCAGATTAGAAGGGTGACTCCTGCTGGTAACGTGACATAGTGAATGAATCATATCTATCTTTCGACTGTAATAGACGACAACTAGTTCGACTTTGACCTCATAACAAATGGACTTTTTGTTGGACTTTGCTTGCCCCGAATAAGGAAGTAGTCCATCAAGAACACAATCTTTCTCTTATGGTTTTGGACTGAAGAGTCTTTTTCAGGAGGGTGGGGGGTTTATAAAAAAACAAAAACTGTAAAAAATTATTTGTCACTTCAGTGGAATCTGAATCAGGTAAAGATTTGAAGAGAGAGAGAGAATGAAATAATCTTTCTTTGGGCAAAGAAAAAAATATTTATTTATTGTTCACAGAGCAATGAATTCCACCAGTACTATGGAGCTATTTTTATCTGTTAGGATTAGTCAATTTAACTTCAGACATAACCTGAATTTAAAATATCTACAATTAAAATTATAACACTACTGTGTCTATTTTCTTCGCAGGTTTGCTGGTCCTCTGATACATTTCAGAATGCCGCTGGTAAAAAGGAACATAGACCCCAGGCACTTGTGCCACACAGCTCTGCCCCGAGGTATCAAGAATGAATTGGAATGTGTCACCAATATCTCCTTGGCAAATATAATCAGACAACTGAGTAGCCTAAGTAAGTACATTGTCTTTATAGCTGTATTTAGAACTAATGTATTTTACAGTCACAGTGTTTGAAGTACGAACACCTTTTCAAATTCTCAGGAGAAAATTGTCATTGGGTCTGGAATGTAGTGCTTTGTAGGTAGTGTCTAACACGGGTGTCTGTGAAAGAAAACTAGGACCTTTTCTAGCAGCATGTCTTAAAACACTTCATATATTTCTGTTACTGGTGGAGTATGACAGGAAAGGATAGCTGGTAATTAATGAAGTCAGTAATTGCTAACCTTAGAGCAATTCTTGAGTAGGGAATATGACTTAATGAGAAATATATCACTGGTTGCTTAATTCTCTCAGCTTAAATCCTTGGTCATGTTGTGGTCATTCAGGAAGAAAGAGGAGTTGCCTTTTGAAATAGTATACCCAGAAATGTAATTATTATATGGCATTTAAAAATAGTTAAAGATTTTTCTTCCTTCTTCTCCTTCTGTCAACAATGACACTTGAGAGGAGTGAATACTTCTCGAGCTCTGGAACTCTGAAGGAGTTTTGCTGAAAAGGCTGATCTCTGGCTTGTTTTTTCTTTAAGTTACAGCAACTTAATAAGTTGTCAGATCAACCAGCATGATCACATTTTGAATTTCCAATACTACAAGTGCTTTTTAACCACTAGGACATTACTAAAATTACCAACACATTAAATATTTAAATGTGCATGTATGTACATCTACAATGTGAAAAATCTTTCAGCTCCATCATTTTCTTAGAGTCACAGGTGATGTAGTCTAATTTGTTGATTAGATAGATTTAATTATTGGTTTGATGATATACTCTATGATGTCTGTTGTGGCAGCCTTTCAAAGCTGTTAGGGTGGCATTAGGCAGAAGACTTAATTGAGGACACTGAATTATGGACTTGAGACAGGAATGCTTACAGCACATAAATATGAACATTATTAATATAGCTGCAGCAACAAAGGAAAATAACTATTTGAATATTTTTCAGTGAACCAAGGACATATCATATCACGATGCAGTGTTTGATCACCATCTGTGGTTTTGCTTCATTCTGCCAAAAGCCCTTCCCAGACTAGCTGCTCATGTACTAGCCTCCCCTTCCAAGTCCCTCTTATTAATGTTGTACTATTTTATTTTAGTATGCTTATTTTAAAAATTCTTACTTGATTATGAGCTTCATCTGGGAGAATTTGCTTTTGTAGGTGGCATGCCAAATATCTATTTGGCATTTTCATTTGGAAGTATTATTTGACCCTAAAAAACCCAACAGTAACTTCTAACTCAACATCATGGTCTCAGATTAACCTATTGAGATTCAGCTGCCTTTGCTATGTTTTCTTGGTATACAGATCTTATACTGATGTACTGCTGCTTATGATGCTTATGCTTCAGGATGAAGCAATACTAGAACAGAAAGAACTCAATTAAGGAGGAAAAAAAGAAATTAAGAATATCCTTTGAATGCTTGGACATTTGCTTACATGGTTTACCGAATGTATAGCACAGAGAAACACTTGCAAGGGAATGTAACCATAATTGTGTATAACTCCTCTTTGTAAAAGCAGTGTGGTTCTTCCCAGAAACATGCATTCATGTGTTTATACCAAGTTTTTATCTGATACTGTGTGTTTTCAACAAAAAAAAACCCTAAACTTTTTTCCCTACAATTAAAATAGAACATGTTTTGCAAAATAGTCCTTATTTCTCAGTAGTGCTAAGGACTCTTCTTTAAAAATGGGGATCATGTTACAAAGGTCTGGGTACTTGTGAAAGTATTTTGTTCCAGAATTCTTTTAGCTTTTCTGCCTGTTTATGCTAGAAGCAATACAAATTCAAAAATAGTCAGGAGTTCTGGAATAGGAATTTAAGTCTCATGCTTAAATCCAAATAACCAGTCTTCACTTGGTGAAGACCACTGTTAGAGCACTGTACACCACTGTTAGGGGTGTACAGTGAGGTCTGCTGACATGCAGATAAATTCTAGTAGTTGCCTGTGAGTCACAGCCAGCAGGCAGGGTTTCGCAGCAGTCCCCTGGCAACCAGCTTCTCTGCAGTGCTTCCCTTCCCTTTTTGTTTTTCATGGATAGTGTGTATGTTTGAGAATCAGCCTTCAAGTTGTAGACAAAATGAGGTTTTACTCTGAGGGTGGAAACTGAGAGCTCTGGTAGGGTTTAATTTCCTTTAAACTAAAGCTGCTTTTGCTGGTAAAGTTATGCAAATTTAAATGAAGGGTCTTTGACCTGATTAGCAATCAGTCATCTCTGCCTCTAAGATTTTTCATTTACTGACCCTCACAGAGGGGATCAATCTTCTGCAATTATGGTTATGATTCTCATGACCAGGCAGTCTTAACCTTTCTTCTGACATGATATAGAGTGCTGTCATGGAACTGGAGCCTCCAGTACTCCAAACAATACCAAAAGTCATTATTGAGGAAAAATAAGCATAGAGTTTTGTCATGTAAGCCATTGGATCTCCATTCTTGGAGACATTAACAACTCAACTGGATTAGTCAAGCAGCTGGATCTAATTGGATCTGCTTTGCACAGGGTGTTGGACTAGATGACTTTTGGAGGTCTTTTAACCTGAACAGGATTGTGTTTCTATGATCTTGGATACTACTTTTAAATAGGATATGCAAGCAGAAACAATACCTATGAAACGACAGGAATTCTGTTTTCCTGTGTTTCAGTATAAAATTAAAAGAGCTTTACGTCAGTATGTCAGTGATAACTACCATGTGTCTCCATAAAAATTATCAAACTTTTCATAGCTTATTTCATGTGCTGCTTCTAATTGTTCAGTTTGAGAAATTTTTTGACCTTTAAAAGAAGTAGAGATGAAAGGACAAAATATTTATTTCTGCTTTGAGTGATAGTTCTTGCCTTTATCCCTGGAGCATGAAAACACATCAGTCTGTCTTGATACAACATACAAAATTGCCGGTAAGTAATTTTTTCCCCTGTCTATTCCCAGTCTTCTCTTGCTTCATAAAAGGATCTGTTTTCTGACAGCTTTTCTTAGCACTGTGGCAGAACAGAAACTCTCTGGACAACAGCAACAGCTGTCTTAGTTTCCTAGCCATTCTTCCCTGTATTTCTTTCTTTCTAACAGTATCTGCTTTGAGGAAGTGCTTACCTAATGTTTGCAGCAATATTGCACATACATTAGTACTCCAGTTCTCTATACGTTGGTGTATGTCAGGCCATAACATTCCCGCATACATCAAACACAACTCACAGCATTGTGCAGCTGTGCCATTGTTAGAAGGCAGATAAATAGTTCTCTTGTGTGAATGTAGCCTCCTCATTTTGTTCACAGCTATTGACCAATCTTGTTTTTCCTTTTATTCAGCTGTTCCATGGACACAGAATCTCAGTACCACATAAGAAACCTAACTGATGGGGTTTGTTCTCGGCCCCAGTCTCTGACACCTCCATCTAGGGAGGGGGACATTTCTCTTATTGAGTATGAGCCTTTAATGAATATTTGTATTGCAGGCATTCAGACTAGGCCTTTTATTCAATCATAGCAAGATGTCATTCCTCATTTTTTCTTTTACCTCTGCATAATCAAAGAGAATGCTGCATAATTCTGCTAAGCTGGAGTGCCTTATATGTTAGTGAAAACAAGTTTCACTTGACATTGAACCTTTTGTCGCCTTTTCCCTCTTTCTGTTTTCTGTGTAGTTTATCTATTTTTACCATGTTCTTCTAATTCTTTCTTTTCCTTGCCCCTTATCTGTTAGTTTTCAGGAGTGAAAGCCTGACTTTGGAGCAAATAATTTCTCCCTGTTATTTTTTCTTCTCAGACGCGCTTAACTTTTCTTCTTATTTTTTGCTTACCGTGCCTTCCCTAAAAGTGTCCATCTTGTGAGAGATACTTTTATCTTGTGAGAAACACTTTTTCAGCTCAGGAAAACCTTCAGTTTGTCATGGCTTAAGGTATTAGCATTCAGTAAGTGGGAAATATTTCTCCAGAAATACTTAGCCACAAGGTATCAGAGTCTACAACTAATTTTAAGAACCAGTCCTCTTGAGCTCAAAGACCAGCCTCTCTCTTCACCCCATGTAGACAACATCTTCAGCACATGGTAAGGTTCCCAAATGCTTTATGATTGGATGTAAGTCTCTGCAGATCTGCAGCTAGAGCTTCAGTCAGTATTCCAGAAACAGCAGAACCCCTGTGTTGCATCTTGCCCTGCCCATCCTCCTTCTCAGTGTGTTCAGAAGGACATTAATTGTGAATTTTCTTCATTAGTCACTCCTCTTTATTCATTATTACTACAACTGCCAGGGAACGCAAGTGTTCTTGTGCACAAGGGGGTAAGGACTTGAAAACTGAAGGCTGACTCAGCTTGAGAGAACCCCATCCTCTCAAAATCTTGCATCTGATTTCTTGATGTTGTCTTTGCAGCAGTGGCACTGTGACGCTGTTTTGTGTCCATTCTGAATGGTAATGAGAGGATGAGCAAGGGATCACTAAAGTTTCATTGAAAGCAACTCTGTATTAGCAGAAAAAAGTCCCACCTTTCATTAATTCCTTGCCTACATAAAGCAGTGAATTCAGGTTATGTTAGAAATGAAAGGAAGAGCAAGACTTCCCTGTGAAATGATCATTAGCACTGCTACTTTCCACATAAGTTCAGCTCTCAGCAGTCTCTTTCACAGATTTCTGAATACATAATGGTAATCTCAGCTAGTTTACTTGATAATGTCCTCTGTGGGTGGTAACAAATGATATCTCAGACTTCCGTGGCTGAAGATTTTTGAAGGCTGACTTCTTTTTGGATTTCAACAAGAAGCATCAGACCTGCTCTCGATAAGGCCTTTAACAAAGTTTATTTGATACTTTTGATGCCCTGGTCAGGTTGTCTGATAAACATCTGGTTCAATTTTCCTGGCTAAAGGAATCAAGTTGTCTCCTCAGTACTCTGATACTCCTACTGTAATCCTTGTGGACTGCCCTCACGCTTTCATAATGAAAGTTCCTAATTAGCATCAGTGCTATGTATTTAGTATGTCATTTTTCAGAGCTTGCTCAGCCATAACCAATGAAGTTCCCAAGGATCTACCAAGGTTTTTATCTCCAAGTTCATTCTCCTGGCTTTTAGTCTGTTTCCTAATCACTGAGCTGTGAGACTGAAATGATCCTGATGAGAAATAAGCCCAGACTTTCAAACTCAGATACATCTCATTTTTTTCTTAGAAGTAAATTATGTAGTGAAGATCTGAAGCTGAATCAACAGGCTGTGGATATGTTAAATTATATGTTAGAAATAATGGAGGAGGAAAAATGTATTTATAGATTTACAATATCTTTCCTGTTTTGCTTTGTGAAGGAACCTTGGTTATATATTGTGAGTGGCTTATGTGGTAACTAATTATCCTGAGAGAATATTTCCTAATAAATACACTATATTGTGTACAAAGGAACTATTCAGTAGTGAATAATGTAGTTTTGCCAAAAATGTGTAAGTATATTGGGAAGGGATTGGACAGTAGGACATGACAGGTTTTACAGCTGCTCTTGTTCTGTACGTTTATTTTTTAGAATATATAGTGGACAAAAATATTGTATAGTGTGTGAACAGGAATGAAATAATAGGAATCAAGGAATGATAGTGTATAGGTGGGTAAGAGACTAAATTCTAAGCTAAGTTTTACCAATTTATACATATTTTTTAAAAATTGCCAAACTCATATTTTTAAACTAATATTATTTTGGGGTTTGTGTAATTCAATATATCAACATATTTAATATTTTAATATCACACAGTATTAATATAATTTTTAGTGACATAACCTTTCATTATACTTTGTACTTAATAATGTCACCAAATATTTAATATATTATACATTCTTATAATTTAGTTCAATGATAAATGTGTTGGATTAGATTTTAGGTTTGTAAATGTTAAAATGTGCAAACACACACACCACTGAGCCCCAGAAGTCTGACAGATCACTTAAGGCTAAGTTAATTAAGATCAATACCTCTGGCAAGATTGAACAATTGTCTTATTTTGAATGTCCTCCTTGCTGCATCTTGCATTGGCCTGAATTTTACCAGTCATCCTCTTGAATTTCAAACGATGATGCGCTGAGCACTGTGCATGGTCAATGTGTTTATCCAGGCAGCCACATCAAATTCAGACCATGTTTCTCAAAGGCTGCTTATGCCATAACTGATCTGCAGGGTGCTGCTTCAGGTTGGGATGCACTAGAAGGGTTTGGAACTCTTTTTCTTCAACAATGCAGAAGGATAGTAAAGAAGTGACTTCTTCCACAAGTCCTGGTTCAGGACCCATGTCCCACTCGTTGTCTGAGAGGCTGTAACTAAATCCGCTGGTAACTGATCTAGTGTTGCAAAATGATTAATTTAAATGGCCTTTCCTTAGGGTTTGCCAACAGATACAGCATTGAGAATGCCAGAGTTCAGGTGGATTTAAGGACTGGAGTTTGTGAGGACTGCTGGTGTATGCCCTGATCCTTGTTGTGGTTCTAAGAATTTGAACGACACAATAATAAAGTCTTTGAAGACATCTCTTTATCATGCTTTATTTAATTAGACTGAAATACTGTCCAGAATGTGATGTGGAGGTTGTGGTTGGCTTCAGTTCATCTGATACATACCCAGTCCCCCAGGACAAGATAAGAAAAACCCCATTTCTTTTACCTTAGTATGTCTTCATTTTAGTGTGTTGTATAATTAGCAATTATTCATTTGTGGATAGAAGCCAGAGAGGCTGGACAAATGTTTAAGAAATTATGGGGGGAAATTAGGAGATAAAACAAATTAGAAGGAACATTTGGTGAAAGCAAAGCACTGTAAAACTGATGAGTATTTTTTGACATTTTATAAACCACTATACACTTATTGCCATGGTAATAAATGGAAATGGAGTGGATGATACATGTTTTGGTGGTTTTAATTTAAAAAAATGAAAAAGGCAGTAAGCAGTATAATTTTTACTCTATTTTCAGCTACTAGCTACTGTTCTATTTTCGGCTCATAGGTCTGTTTTAAAAGTCAGAAAAATAATTGTTCAAAAAGCCATCAAAGTACATGCATGTTATTGAGGGAAGGAAGGACAGAACATTGTTTCCAAGACATTTTATTTGTCTGTCACAAGAAAAGATACTGACTGACACCAGAGAGAGCTGCATTCCTGCATCCCTTTCTTAGTGAAGTTTAATTGTGATCAGGGCCCTTTGATACATGAGGAAAAGTTATGAAAAGAATAATAAGGTAAATAATAAATTCCTTAATTTAAACTAAATAATAATGTATCCTCTTATTTAAATTTTTTTAAGTGCTCTGTTAATAAAAATAAATGCCAGGTAGGTTTTGCAAATACAGTAAAATAAGCTTTTCACAGGAATTGAATAAATTCAATTGCAGAAGTCTATATTGTCATTTAATTTAGCAGGCAAACAAGACCACTGATCTTTCTGATCTGGTTTCATGTATCCAACTGTGAGCAGGATCCTAAGGCGTTAATATTTTAATTTTCATAGTGAACTGTAATTCTCTTTATTGTACTGTGTGAAACAAGAGTAGAGTTTTTCAGCAGGCTCATAATGTAAATTTTCTGAAGTGTTAATGATACTTTGAAATATTCATTGTGTATAATGGAATTAATTTTGCATTCTTACTCTTCCGACATATTACCTATAAATTATGTGGAATGACATCAGCTTTGTTTACTAATGTGCTTTTTTCTCACACTTTCTTTTCCTTATTTGAGTTTGTGACACTTTGTTCAGTATTATCACCTGCAATTGTGTCCTTTGTAAATCCATTCAAAACTGAAGATAGATTCCTATAGAATACAAAGAGATGGCAACACAAGTACCGGGTTATGTGTGTTATGTACGTATTTATACATTCACATATAGTATTCTTTGGAATGGTAGTTGTACACTTCAGAAAAAGCAAACATTTTGGTTTGCTAGAGGAAGCATTTGGTTAAATATACCTCTGGCTAAATAAAGAGACCACCAACACACAGGTAGGTGGAGACATCATGGTTGGCATACCACTTCAAACATGACAGGTTGTTTTTAATGTATTTCCCATTTGAGGATTAATGTTCATAAGCAGAGGCAAATTATTCCTTGCAGGATGTTTGTGGCTGTATGCAAAGTAATAAAAAGATTTCCAAGACCGATTATTTGCAAATGGAGCTCATTAATGAGGTAGATTAATTTTAAGTGTGATGAAATGATACAGATAAAAATTAGCTTCAAAATACGCCTATAAAAGGGAAGTTACTGGATTTTAAAGCCCTGCTCCTAAATTAATTTTCTATTCTATACATGAAATTTTATATTTGATTTTAATTTTAGTTTGTATGTCTCTGAATGTTATGTGAGTTATCTAATTAAAATTAATATTTCTGGATATATTATCTGAAATGCATTAAATTTTTAGTATCAGTGTATTAAAACTTCAACAGTCTTGTTCTTAGTGGATCGCATTTTTAAGTAATCTCGCTTGCTTCAGGTACAGGTTAAAGAACATAAACTTTTCAAGGCATATAGTAGAAAGTCTTATGTTAGGTGAGGTGCCAGCTGAGAAGACTTTTACTAACTTTCCATCTATATTTTTCTGTGGACTTGTGCTACAAGACAAAGGTTCTCAAAATGGGAGTGCCTTTGATCTGCTTCTCGCTGTGGCTATTAGCAGTTGCTCCAAGAATGAGAGCAAGACAGCATGTAGGATATTCTTACTAATCTCTCTGCTTCCAGCACTTTTCAGCCTGGAAGCCTCGCCAGTCAGCTGAGGTTTGTCTGTATTTCCTAATGCTCAGTGTGTTTCTTTTTCATGACTTTGTATCATTGGCAGACTTTGATCTTGGCTTTTTTTCAAGTAATTTCCACATATCTTAGCAGGGATCCCAGCATAGAAACTTAGTAACTCACCTTTCTCCACTGTGAAGACTGGTGATTTACTCCTGTGCCCTGTTTTCTACCTTTTGAGGTATTTTTTGTCCGTGCCATTTCTTTTGTATGCCCATCTGTTAAGTTTTCCCCAAACCATTTGATTAGGGACTTTCTAAACTCTCTTGGAAACTTCAGTAGATCATAGCTCTCTATCTATGTGCTTCTAAACCATTCAGAATTTCCTTTTACAAAAGCTGTGCTGCCTCTTCTGTCATGAGTCATCCAGATGTCTGCTAATTCAGTTCTTCATAATGATCTATACTAATTTGTATGGATGTCAGGCTTATGGGTCTGTAGCTCTCAAGCTCTCAAGATGTTCCATGAAAAACATTTTTAACCTTGTTGTTGTGTATTTCAGTGCGTATAAGGAGATTTACAATTATTCCTAGTATTTGCTGATCATTTTGTTCCTTTAGTTTTGTAGTTTTATATAGTCACTTGAGTTTCTTTGAGCCTCCCACAATGAGTTCTGGCATCGGGGTCTCTCCAGTTGCCTTCAGTTGACACCAGGGGAAAGTGTTAAATTAGCTTGTCCACAGGGGTCTTGTCTTCTCTATATTCCTTTATATTTTCATTGCCAGTCAGCTCTGCAGACTCCCTGGCAGGCTTTCTTATTTCTCATGTCTTTGAAGGAATATTTATTGTTAGTTTGCTAGTTGTTCCTCCTCTATTTTCTTCTTCTGTACATTTCTTCTGATATGCTCTTTTATATTCCATTGTTTATAGTCATGCTGGTTTTCTATTGCTGTTACCTAAGTCTTAATAAATTATATGTGCTGGCCTTGTGCTTACTACACAGCATCTTTAAGTAGTTTCCACAGTACCTGTAGGGATTTAATTTTTGTTCTTTTGATGTATTTATATAAAAATGTCCTCGTTTTTATGTATACTTCCAGATGTATTGCTCACCAAAGGCAGAATTTCCACAGCTATCCTTTCCTTTTATATATGTCAGAACTTGAGTGCAAAGCAGGTAGTTAGAAATTTGTTAGATTTATACTTCCAAAACCAACATAAGTGCACAAACAGTACGTGAATTACGTATGCACAGTATCATAGAAGGTTTTGAAAGCTATCACATTGTATTTCAGAAGTGTGGCTACACATTCTGCTGTGTAATCTGGTGGTGTTTTTCCAGTGACATTGGCAGACTACTCAAATGGAGTCTTGAGAGCATTAGAAGTGGTATGTGGAGTACTCTGTAGAAGAGAAACTCATTACTGATCCTTTTCTCATAATATTTGAATCTCCTGCTCTTTGTGCTAAAAGTATGATGTCCATTGATGTGAACAAAGGAGGTTTTTTTTACTTCAGTGTAAATGGGTCAGTTACTAGAATCTTGATCCTTCAAAGTAGGATTTATTATTTTAGTGTGTATTTCTGAATAGGCTGGTTCTAATTTACCTAGACAGGAATATCTGATCTTCCTTTTTTGGTAAAGTTCTCTGTACAAGAGGAGTTGAAGCTGTGCTTCATTTTGAGAACAGTGTTGAGATAAATTTAAAGATTTTAAGTTATCGCTCAGACAGGAACAGCTTCAGCTGCTGGAAGTTGTCCTTTTAGAAATATCCAAGAAAATGTGCAGTCTAGTTCCATGCATATCAGCATAGTTAAATCATTTTATAGCAGCTGAATGTCTGTCCTGTAATGTCATAAATAATTTCATTTCTGATAAATAAGTTGCATAGTAAGTATTTAACTTCAATTTGCTTTTCTAAAGGACTCTTAATGGGCTCAGTAAGTACAGGTTGTTACAAGTGATACTCATGCATCTTAGAATTACTTAAATAAAACAGTAAGAAATCATTTGCCTGTCTTGTGGTATACTTGAATTTTATTTTTTTTTCCCATGTTTCAGGTAAATATGCTGAAGATATATTTGGTGAACTTTTCAATGAAGCACACAGTTTCTCATTTAGAGTCAACTCCTTACAAGAACGCGTAGATCGCTTATCTGTCAGTGTTACACAACTCGATCCAAAGGAAGAGGAATGTAAGTTACCTCCTGCAGGGAGGATTTCTTATTTCCTCACTCAGACAGCACTGATAGGTGAAATGGAAATAATAGTTTAATAGTTTAAATCATATTTACAAGAGCACAGAGCAAAGCATCATAACAAAGGTCCATTTCTATTTCTGCTACAGGTTTCTTTTATATTCTGTAGCAGCTTTCTGAACTCAGCGTTTTCATGGTTACTGAATGATAGTAAGGATTTTACATAAAAATGGCTACAGGAGTCTCTGTCACATCAGTAGTGATATGTATTTTGAATATTAATAATATTACGTAATATTATGTGAATGCTTGGAGATAAGTCTATACACTTTTTTAAACCTTACAACTAATTCTCATGGAATGTAAACATTTGTCCAAGTAGGATTTTTGTGTTTAACTTGTACCATCTTACTTTCTGTATCACGTTATGGTTGTATAGCTTCATTTATTGCTGCTGTATAATCTCTTGGATTCTTTCTAAATAACTTTAAGTATTGTAAATATTGGACAGCACTGAGAAAACAAGTGCACTCAAAAGTAATCAGCTCATGCCTATAAGATGGAATTTGTATGGAATTTTAAAGGATGCCTAGGCTTTGTTTGACTGCCTAATGCATAAATGCCACAAAGCTCTTTTGCCTTCTTCAATATCTGTTGGTTGCAGGTGGAACTGTGAAAAATCTTGTAACCCCAAACAATTTAGTGTGTTCTAAACTATGTGGTCAAGACCTAGAAAATAGAGGGACATCCCATCGTGAAAAATAACTTCAGATTGCTTGTGGGATCCAATTTCAAACAATAGAAAGCTGTTTCAGTTCTGAATGTCTAGATATAATAATTGTGTGTTATTACATTGTATGATTACAATTGTGTATACAGAAAAAATGAAGTGTCAAACCAGGAGAGTGGTCTTCAGGTTGTCTTTGGTTAGATGTCAAAATTTCACTGGTAGCAAAATTAAGCAAAGGGAAGTTTTGATTTCTGTATTTGATTCTGTGACATTAATTTTAGAACAGGTTTTGAAAGACAGCTGCTCACAGCTAGTAGCAGATTTTCCACAAAATCATGACTTGCCTAGGGGAATTCTTACATTAATAGGATTTTCCAAGTCTCTTGATAACTGAGCATAAATCACCCCCATACACCTCTTTTTCCAATTGTTGTGGTTTAACCTGGCAGGCAGTTAAACACCACACATCCACTTGCTCACCCCTGCTCCACAGTGGGAGGAGGGATATAATCAGGGAAAAAAAAGAAAGTAAAATTTGTGGGTTGAGATAAAGACATTTTAATAGGACAGAAAAGGAAGGGAAAACATCAATAATAATATTAGAATCATCAATAATAATATTAGCATATACAGAACAAGTGACACACAATGAAATTGCTCACCACCTGCTGACTGGTGCCCAGCCAGATCCTGAGCAGCAGCCCAGCCCCCAAGACACCTTTTCCTCTGGGTTTATATGCTGAGCATGAGACCATATGGTATGGAAGGTCTCTTTGGCCAGTTTGGGTCAGCTGTCATGGCTGGGTCTCTTCCCAGCTCCTTGTGCCCCCCCCATCCTGCTCGCTGGTAGGGTGGAGTTAGAAGCTGAGGAGTCCTTGACCACTGCTCAGAAACAACTAAAACATCAGTGTGTTACCAGCATTATTCTCATCCTAAATCCTAAACACAGCACTATTCCAGATACTAGGGAAAAATAAAATCTCCTGCCCAAACCAGAGCATTTTTGCTATGATTGGATAATGATAAAAAATTCTGTCCATGTGTGATAATAAATTGTCAGCAGTTGTAATCTTGTAAAAACTGTAACACTCTGGACTGTTAATGGCATTTCTGCATTTACTCTTGACAGCCTAGTTTTGGTTTAAATCAGAGGGGGATATATGTTGATATATCATATCCAATATGTTAATAATTCACATTTACATAGAATGGAGAGACCATATTAAGCCATTGAGTTAAGGTATCCAGAGATGTTACACAATAGCAAGATGGAAAATTGTACTATCCTTTGTAAAAGGCCTTTTACAAGTTTGGCTCTAGGTTTCAGGACCAAAAATCTGTAACTATTTGATGCTAGAGAATTTCTAGAAGTAGTTTTAAATAGTGTGTAGTCCCCAATGCACCATACCAGCACATTTTCACAGAACTGTGCATGCTGTAGTGTTTGCTAAACTGTATAGCTAAAGAAAGGCACAGAGTGCAGTTAAGAAACAGGGCTGGGAATAGGTCTACACAATGAAGTCCAGCGTGGCTCAGGGTGACTTGAACCTGATCCCCTGGATTTGTGTGTCACGCCATAGAATAGCAGTGACTACTTGTACTTCAGAGGAACACATGCAGTCCTCAGTGTCAGGAGCTGTTAAATGACTGTTTTTATTAACCTAAGAATATCCAGTCCCTGAGCTGTACCCAGTGCTCCTTATTCACAAGCGTCTGCCTGGAATGAGTCACCAGATTAGGACTAAGGAGATGAGGAGACATTTGATATTCTATTTCCTTAAAAGTTAGGGATCAGGAAACTTTCTTCCTTCATTATACTGTTTTGGGCTTGACTTTAGAAATCCAACACGAATAATTTAGGTTTAATCCTAGTGTGGACTAGAACAGCTGAAGGATGTTAATGCATGGAGGCGAGGGAAGGGGGGGACTATTTGAATTCACCTTTTTTAACTCTCTGTGCAAGAATTAAGCAACTTTCAGTGCTTCTACTCAGCTAACAGCATGAGTAAAATGGGATATTCTTGTGAAATGAGTCTCATCTGCTCTTTGCCAGGAGGCAGTAATAGAAGATTTAATGGGTTCCTTTGGGCTCATGCTATTACACAAGAGAAAGAAATTAAGATTCATTTAAAGCTAAGTGGCATGAACAAAAACAGCCCAAGTCAGATTCACTAAACAAGATACAGATACTTGTCAAGATGTTTCTGGTAGAGTCAGAGTGATAAAAAGCTCTGATTTTGTTTGAAAAGTCTGTGTGTTTTCTCATTTTGAATCTTACAGTATCTCTGTGAAAGAACAAAACCAAGGTTAAGATTGTATCTTTAGGAGCCTAACTCCTCATGCACAATTTTTCTGTCATAGAAGTGTTGCTATGAACTTGGTTTGGTTTGAACAGTTATTACACTGTTTTCAAATTCCTGATTTCTCAGTATTATTAATTTCATATTTTAATAGATTTTTAAAAATATCTTATTCTTTTCATATACATGTGGGTTTTTTCCCTCAGAAGATACCCAGCTTGTATGCAGACAAAAAGAAATCCTCTGCTTTCCATCAGTAAACTCAACTTTATTTTAATTGTATGGGAAACAAGCCCATGTGTATCCAAGAGTAATACTGGGGTCCTTTTAGACCTTCTAGAATGTGAAAAAACACATTCTTGCTATAAAGCTGAACTAAGGTCGACAACTTCACTAGACCTACAATATAAGGTGTCCTCACAGGTGAGAAAATAAATCCTGAGTATAGTTTGTTTGCAACCATTTTTCATTTCAGTATTTACTTTATAAGTAACATTACTAACTCTGTCCATACATATGCAAATTGTATCAGTAAAATAATATTTTTTCTAATTGATAAAATTTTTGTGAGTTTAATTGTGCCTTTTAAGTGTGAAGTACTGCTAAGAGTAAATAATGTTGTAGTTGTAGAAATCTGACAGTTTTGAAAAGAATATTAATTTTAACATTTATGTGGTTCTTTTTTGAAATACTGATACATGGTACAGCTCTGATGTATAGTGTCATGAGGTATTGGAAAATAGTTTTGTATCAAGTAATATCAGGGCAGAAGGAAAATTCATAAACTCAGAGTTTATCAGACTATTTTGGTATTAATTTAGTGGTTCTTACAATGTGAGCTGCCTAATTCTGCTTCAACCTCAAACCAGAGAGGATTTTAATCTCAAAGGCAGTGTATCAAATTCTTGATTTCTATAGCATATGTGTTACAACTGTGACAGGCAACTTTAATAAACCCAAGGGCAGAAGTGCTGTGGGTGAGCAGCCTGGCACACTTCAGGAAAGGAATCAAATAATGTTGTGAATTGTGTTTCAGTAGACTTCTGCCTTTGAATACACGTGTTCGTTGTTTTTCTAAACATTCCATAAATATTCCCCTGTCATGAAAACAATAGTAGTTCAGAAGTTTGGCTGGACTAATGCCAAAACCAGATTTGATGTTTTGCCGTGGGCAAAAAAAGGTGGCATTTGGTGGGGAGAAACCTAAAAAGCATGACAGATAATTGTGGTCTGTACACTGCTGGAAATGGGAGACTTGGTCAACTTTAAAGTCTGGATACTCAGCCCATTGTGAGACTTAGAAGGAAGTCCCAGTTTAAGGGGCAGCTCACTGTCTTTAGCCTGTGAAGAAGATTTTGCTGAGTATAAAAGAGTATAAATGTAATCAAAATTAAGAACAGGGAGCACATGAATATTGGGTCATGGTCTCCACATGCACTATATTAAGTGGAGAGTAACACTATTGTCAATTCATTAATTAGAAATTTTACCCTCAAAGGCAAATAAAGACTGTTAAATTATATAGCAGGTCACTTTTACTTGCACATCTCTACTAATAGAAAGTTGGATTTGAGTGAGTCTCCCTCTCAAGATTCTGAGCAGGTGGGCTGGGCTTCAACTGCTCTCCATGTTCCTTCTTCAATTTTCTTAGGCCCTTGATTAAATTTGTGGGTTATTTAGTAAGTAAATCAGTTTTAAATTAGTGTGTCCAAGGCTTAATAGTTCCATAGTAAGACCATGATACTGCATATTTTGTGTATAAAAAGAGAGATGTGGACAAAATACCATTTGCTAAACAATGTGGTGGTTTTGTTGAGACTCACCAGCAGATTCAGTGCTTGATGCCCGTGGGTAATTCACATCTTAATGGGGCTTGCTTGTTCTACATGCTGCATTTGAAGCAGCTTCTGAGTCCTCCTAAAATGATTGCTCTAACATTTACATCTTCTTTTTGTTTATCTGTAGTAGTTAGGCTACATGCATTCTCTATCCAAAGAGTTCTTGAGCTGTTTTGGAATTTTTTTGAACACTATTACAGAAAATCTATTTCTTGTGTAGTGGACAAGCCCAAGAGTCATGTCTGATCTACAGAAGTAATCTCTTTGCTTAGCAACTATCAAACCCACAGTCAGAGTATTCTGATGGCAGAGAAACCTAATATGTGTGCATTCTGGTCATTGTTTAAATGGATAATCATTAAAAATATAAATAAGGTAGAAATCAGACTTTGAGATTGCAGTGTCTTTAGGAACTGAATCACACAAATCTTTACCCTAAGAGAATTTTCAACAACACCACTCCCTACCAATTAATTACCTTTAATGGGCAATTTACGACTAAGTTATTTGTTCAAGAGTGTCATTCTTTCCTCTTTGCACTTTTCAAATTGCTGGGTAAGATTTTGAACAGAGAACGGGAATTGTGGGCAACAGAGTCCCTTGATTTGTATGAAATTTCCCCTAGTTCTGCAGCCAGTCATGTCTTGTGATATTCAAGAGTTTACTTGAAAGTTGCCAGGATGAAATTCTGCATAAAGTATTAAGAGAGCAAGTTTTTAAGAGAAATATATATGATTTATTTATTTACTGTCTTTAGGAGAATGGTATTTTTTGGCCTAGAACCTAATCATAAATTGTAGTTGAGTGAGTGTATAAGAATAAAAATAAATCTAGTAACTTTTTATTTCTTCTGGTGAAGTAAAATGTAGTATTTAATGTATTTGAAAAGTTAAAAGTAGCTACTTTCTGTCAGTGCACTGGTGTGCTCTATACGTGACTTTTACTACAAATTAGGGATTGCAGTTCAATGAGATGCTTGCCTAGAGATAAAACATTATTTAGTATACACATTACAGATGTGCTTTTATTTAATTTTTACTTCACCTCAAAAGAAACACAGTTATTGTATCTCATAAGAGTGCAATTTAAATACCCTTTTTTCCCCCTCCCCAGTTTGCTGTTGATTATAAGTAAAAATGGACTGGCATCTCTTCTTCAAAACCAAGTGTACAAAAGGTTGACAGTTTAGCTTTCTGATGGACAATTTTTGCTTCTGTGGAAAATACTGTTGTGCGCAGAGGGTTAGATTGGCTGATATAATACATCTTTTCATACAATCCAAACAACAGACACAATAAAGACAAACAGGCATTTGTTTAGATTGTTGAATGAATCTTCAAATTAAATTGTGAATATTTCAACATTTAAGGAAATTATTTAAGACCCCGTTTTTTTTGTTAATTGTATGAATACAAGTGGTGTAGTAGGTGGACTTTCAGAAAAATATATCCGTATCAAATTTAGGATCTTGGGCTGTAGAAAAAGTTCTGGTGCTAGTTAGGAATTAAGCAGCTGGAAGCATAAATTTGCCAGCATCAAGTCAAATGCCTGCAGCTTTTCCTCCTTCAGCCGCTCGTCTCTTCTCACACCTGAATTCATACATCCAATTTGTCCGACCTGTCCCCTTGCAGTGCCAGTTTGTCAGTCAGCCAGAGCCGGGTGGCTGTGGGACCAGCCAGGTTTTCACGTCTTCCCCCTGCTGAGGCTGTAAACCACACAGGGCTTTTGTCTCTGTGCCAGCTGGCAAGCTGAGCAAGTGGCTTTGCAAGCCAAACCGTGCACAGCCCAGGATTAGCTGGGTGTGCGACCTGGGATTTACCTGATCCCTCTGTGTAGGCGAGTTATATCCATGTCACGATTCTCCGTATTTTGCGTGCCACATCCTTCCGTTTCCTGAGTAATGCTGTCCTAATGTAGTCTGTTGTTTGGAATAATGGTGTGCTTTTCAGGGACTGCCTGTTACAGGGTATCAGCATAGGAAATGCTGCTTGAAATTCTGCAGTGTATCTTTTCCATGAAGCCCTCTGCTGTTTATCTTAGGCTTAGAGAGGAAATTATTGTGCTTATTGTTGGGGATTGATTGATCAATTTATTGATTATCCGCTGGTGTGTTATCCCCCTGTACATGTGTACAAAATGTAGAGTTTTAAGCAAGAAAAGGGAAATTATGCACTAGACTGGCTGTCCTTGCTCATTGAAGAGATGAAATGCTAAAAAGGAGTTTGTAGAACAGTGTCAATAATATGGTGTCACATACTCTGTGAGTATTTTAATATTAAACCAAAGTACTGTATTTATTTATTAGAATAAATTGATTAAGTTCTTGGTCCTCAGAATGTACACAGGTTCAAAGAGAAGTATACTAAATTTTACTTTTGTTGGAAATGTCTCCAATATATGATAGACAGTTAGAAATCTTGCAGGATTGCCAAGCAACTCTGAGCAAATACATTTGGTGTTACTTGTATAGCCAACAACCCAAAGGAAAAGCAGCTGAAGTATAAAAAGATCTAAGACTTACATTTTTAGATGAGGTAAACCTCAGTTATTCTAACTGAACTTTTGCCAGCTGATAACAACCTGTACTCATGACAGGTACCAAATATATAGGGTTAGTTACGACTGCAAAAATACCTACAGAAATTGAGACTCCTAGCTGACATTCAGACATTATAATACTTCTTTCACACACTTAAAAAGGCTTCTGAGCATCTAATTAAAGCTATTAAAAAGAATAAAAGACACTGTGATGAATTAGAACCTAAGGGTAAAAAGGAGGAAACTTCTCCGGGAATACACAACCTTGCCAAGTGTAATAAACTTCAAAAGCCAAGCTGAAAATCAAATAAATCCCATCTTCAGCCTCACAAAGGATGTTGCCAATATGCTTAGGTAAGAAGACAGAACATTCCAGGAACTGCAAGCCTTCTGGAAAAAATCCTGCCTTCTGCCCCTTTGCGATCACACAGTAGAAATCCAGCTTGGTGTATGTACATATATATGTGTGCACTTGTATGTGTTACAGGAACCCGAGTAAAAAAAAAACAGTTTTCAGCTTAAACAGGTTTTTCTTTAAATTGTTGCCAAAGGCCCTAGTTGATAATGGGGCAGGGGTAGAGTTGTCTTCTCATCTAGCATAAAGGGGCATTACTATCAACCTGTTTCTATAAAATAAACATAATTATTTATAGATAAAATGTGTGTGCTGAAAATACTCTTTGCTACTATGTGGGAAAACTGTTTTCAGTATTGTTTGTGGTTTTAAAAACAGAGCCCAAACTAATGCAAATATCTGCTGCTTTATCTAATGGAAGTCTCATGCTGGTTGCAAAGGTAGCTTTGAGGCACACCTGGACTTTACAGGTGCAGTAACTGAAGACCAGGGAGGGAGAGAAATATGAGACTAAATAGGTATACTGTTTCCAGAATTAAAAGTGCAAAGCTTATCAGTTGTGGTCACTTTTCCATTAATCTTTATCTAAATTTTAATGAAATAGAAGAAACTTTTGAAATTGAGAAAGATATGTAGGCTTTACCAGGAGTGGGTAAAAATAGTTGAAATCCTTGTTTAATGTGTTGTTTTCATGTAGTATTGTTTTCCTTTGGATCTTACATAAAGGTAATTGATTATTCCTAACGACTGTGCTTAAAAGTCAAGGTGGCTCTGAATTAGACAGAGAAGTCTCATGTTGATTAAACAGATTAAAAAGCATTTGACTATTTTCATGTGTTGGAACACAGAATCACCTCCCATTAAAGCCCATTGATCTCAGTAGCATAAGCTTAAGTGATTTGCTGGTTTGGCATCGAAGTGGGCCCTCAGTGGAACTGCTGCCTACATGCAGGGAATGCAAAGTTTGGCTTGCTGATGCCATAAAGCTAAAATCTATACCTCAGGATAGAGAGCAGTTTTTACTAGCAAAAGGATTGCAAAATGGAGTTGGTAAATGTTATTAGGTACTTCTGAATACGGAATTATATTTTACAGCTACAGTATGCAATTTGTTGAACTGCTTAGGAGAGACAGAGTTCTGATATCTCTTTAGGTGAGAAAAATTTCCTGTGAAGCTAATAGATGATAATGTGCTAGAACATTACAGCCATGTTTTTCACATAGTCTGACAGTATCTTGCCATGGTGATAGTGCTAGATGAATCTGTATTTGCTGTAAAATGCCCAAGATGCAAGCAGTAGTGCTTTACATTTCAACCAACATTAGGCAATTCCAGACTAATCCAAACAAAAATCTGGTGGGATTTTTTAAAATGGCAATATCCCCTTTCAGTGTCACTGCAGGACATTACCATGAGAAAAGCTTTCCGGAGTTCCACGATTCAAGACCAACAGCTGTTTGACCGCAAAACTCTGCCAATTCCTTTGCAAGAAACTTACGACATTTGTGAACAGCCTCCTCCACTTAACATTCTCACCCCTTACAGGTTAGTAAAACAAAATTAATCAAAAACAATTTCTAGCTTATTTTATGGAATAGAGAGGATATATCCAGGCACCTTGTTCACATTGAGTAGCACTTGAATATTTAAGGAGCCAGACTATAAAACTGTGAAGCTGCTGGAGGAATGAAAACAGCATAAGACATTATAAGCATTGAAACTTTACTCAGATCTTAACTCAGTGTAACATAGTAGGAAAAAGTCATTTTTATTTTCTGTATTTATTTAACCATATAATATACTTGGATGTGAAGTGAAGAAATTAAACAGATAAGTGTGTAGAAAGACGGATCTTCAATGGAAATGAATGTTGTTTGCTGTCCCAGAGATTCAGTTTGAATCAGTAGCTGAACATGAGCAGCCACACAAATTTGCTCAATATTTTAACAGCAAGATTTTGAGTTATTGGAGTGGGAGTTCTCTGATTTATGACACCTTTTTTTTTTTTTTTTTGTCTGGAGCTTTTGTTAAAGTTATCTTTCTAAAATTAGGACCTTGAATGCCAGGAAAGATAGTAAAAAGTGATGGTGCAGGAGATCAATGATCATCTCTTTTGTGTTCCTCAGAAAAACATTTCAGGGTCTGAGATACTGTATATTCCTTAATATGCCCTTGCTTTGTCTTAATGCTTGGATTCATGTCTTGTCAAATAAATAGTATGCCCTGTTTGTGTCACTGTATTTCAGGGATGATGGAAAAGAGGGTTTGAAGTTCTATACGAATCCTTCATATTTCTTTGATCTGTGGAAGGAAAAAATGTTGCAGGACACCGAGGACAAAAGAAAAGAAAAGAGGAAGCAGAAGGTACATATGTTAACTTTATATGGCTTCTCTTTGTTTTTTCCTAGAAAGGGTTTTCTTGCAGATATGCTACTTTAATAGCAATCCAGACTTGACAGAGTCATCTTTATTCAACTAAAGCTACTTGTATTCATCCAGTTCCATCAACTTTAACGACTAAATAATAATAATAGTAGTAGTAGTTAAATAATATAGAAGGACCTAAGCTTTCCTGCTGTCTTAATGTAACAAACTTTTGCCAAAACTTTTAAGTATTCTAGCAATGATTCAGAAAAGAGGAATACAGCAGGAAAAAAGAATTTCACTTGAACACTTATTTCTAGACAAAATTTTGACAATCTTACAAGTGAAAAAGTTTGAATGACATTCTAATAGATATGTTTAAACTAGAAAGAAATTAGTAGGAATAAAACACTTTGCTTGTAATGCTACTTTTTTTGTTTGACCATTATTCTGTATGTTTCATACATAGTAAAGAGAGTAAATATGAGTGTCAAATTCATAATTTAATTTCAGACTTAGAATAAAAACTACTTAAACAGGTATTTTTCTCTATATTCTTGAGATACTTATCCACTAGACTGATGTTTCTGGGTCTTGCAAGTCTTTCTGGTCCACATATTATGTTTAGCCTGAAAGCAAATTTTTCTTGCATTTGAAATGGGATTGTTTTTCATAATTTTGTGGCTGATGTTTATATGCAAGTAATTAAAATACACTGTCTCAGTTGTCAGTTTTGTTTGCACAACTCTCCTACAGCAGAAAAATCTAGATCGCCCTCATGAACCAGAGAAAGTGCCAAGGGCACCTCATGACAGACGGAGAGAGTGGCAGAAGTTAGCCCAAGGTCCAGAGCTCGCAGAAGATGATGCTAACCTCTTACATAAGCACATTGAAGTTGCTAATGGCCCAGCTTCACATTTTGAATCAAGGTTCCTTTTTGTTTTTTCTATTCTTTATGAAGTGTATTCATATTGTGTAGTCAACATGCATGAGAAATGGTCAAAGACAAGATGCTACTGCTCCCCTTAAAATGCACTGGAAATCACTGATTTAGCTTAATCACAACTCGTTTTTAAAATTCTTAGTGTGTCCTTAAAGGAGTAGTTACTATGTTGTTATTTTTAAGGGTAGCATGTATCCTGATTGTATCCTTGAGGATGTGTTGTCCTCTTCAGCTTGATGAACCTGCAGTGTCACTGCTGCAAGCTCGCACCCAGGTGTGTCACTACATTCCAGTCCTGACCTACAAAGTCTCCGTTATTCCAGCCTTTTGATTTTTCTTAAGCAGACACTGCCAAGACTATATCGTGTGAGTGATGTGAACAAACGTCCACTTGGAACTCAAATGAGAATGCTGAGCTTCTCTTTACTCTTGAACAAATCCATGATTTGATTGACATTTCTGGTTATAGCCTATTACAAAATCCAACCTGTTGAATTCTCATTTCACAGCACGTATTTGCTGGTGGCTAAAAGTAGCATTTCACATGGTAAACACCTGCTGTGCTTATGCTTCTGGTCTTGGTGCAAAATCAAGTCCATTTTACCAGCCAAGAAACATCTGATAGAAAAGAGGGCTGACAAGTAATGTTAGGACATATATTTTTGGTTTGGGGGTTTTGGGTGGTTTTTTTTGTTGGGGTTTTTTTTAATTAAAAAGTATTCGTTGTCCTCCCAAGAATTGGTTAATTTTTTCCCCTATCATTCTGTGGTCAAAAGCACACCATAAGAGGGTATTTTTTTTAGCTTTGTAAGGCCTTCACACAAGCTCAGTAGTGATGTTGAGTAATTATGACAAATCTAGGAGAGAGTGTTTCTTGCCTGAAAAGTAGAAAAACCTGCTTGTAGAAAACTTAGCTCAATTCAGAATGTGAAAATCCTCTCAGTGCGTTTCACTCAGTGGGGTACAAGTTAAGTTATGGTGATTAGCATTTTTCTAGGAACAGCTTTGTAGTATCTCTGTAAACTGCTGTGTCAAGTCATTGGCAGAAACATCTGCTTTCCTGCTGTCCTTTTGTTGTGTTGTACGTTGGGTTCCACTTCAGGCATGCTTGTTTTATATCCAGGACCCTGGCCTAAACCTTGATTATCTCAGTACTAGTAATGCAATTATTAATAATGCTGAAGTGCTTGGGATCACTGCGTGTGCAGAACATGTTGCACAGATACAGAACAGCACCATGCTTTGGAATAAAGGAAGAAGATTTTCACCCCTGAAGAATTTAATAGGCTTAGATACTACAGTGGTGGCAGTATGTGGAAATGTAGAGTGTTGCTCTACTTGCTGGAAAGTGTTCTACAAACACTTTTCCTCTGAATGAAATAGAGATTTTTTAAAATAAAAATCTCTAATTGAATAGTTAATTAAAATTTACTAACTGATCAGGTCCTTGAGGTGTGTCTAAAGTTGTCATTAACAAGTTGAATCATCTTTATTTACTGCTACTACTCAATAATAGATACTGATTGAGTCCTATGTCTATTAAAGCAGCAAGTTCTCTGTATATATTGGAATAGATCCTCTGACAGAAGTTCAGCTAAATTATTCAGTTGTAAATTCTACCATTCTAACATCGATGGATCTTTCATGAATATTATAAAAGAAGAGTAGTTCTGATTGTATTGCTGTGTTTATTTAACTCAGAATAATGTGACTAATAAACACTAAGGTCACACACATACTGTAGAAACTATCTGACATACCTGTCAAAATCAAACCCTCGAGCTGCTAGAAGTAATAACAGGGAAAGTGGGATGAATTATTGAAAAGCCACACTGTATAATATGCAACAGTAGTGGAGAGAAGATACTTGCATTCAGAAGTCAGGCTGAAGTATAGAACAGTAGCTGAGGGCACTAATACTTACTCCTACTAAAGGCGAAGTTGGAACATTTCTCCCCGTTTTTCTGCAGATCTCAAGCGTACGTGGACCACATCGATGGATCGTATTCGCTTTCTGCGCTGCCCTACAGCCAGATGTCTGAGCTCCTGAGCAGAGCCGAGGAGCGCGTGCTGGTCCGGCCCCACGAGCCGCCGCCGCCGCCTCCCATGCACGGAGCCGCGGAAGTGAAGCCCGTGCCTCCCTGCGTTAGGTACGAGCCAGGAAAGCCACAGCAGATCTGTTGGGGCTGGTTTCGTTTTCTGCCACCCCGCTGAGAGCTGTGTTATTTCTGTGCTGCCCAGGGGCTACGGCAGCCCGCAGCCCCAGCGTGCCTGCAGGAACGGGGCCGCCAGGAGCTGGGGGGGAAGGCCAGCATCTAAATCCCATAGGGTGCTCTGGTGGAGACGTGGCCTCTCCTTGCCATTAGTACTGCCACCATGCTGCCTTCTGAGTTAAATGGCAAGACAGATAACTGTATGGAAAATGCTTCTGTGAAATATGTTGGCATTTCAGGATGTAGCTTTGGAGTTTTGGAAATTTGTACAACTGAGCTGTGTTACAGCTACATTTTTCCTACATGAAAGGAAAAATATATCACAGTAAGACAGTCAGCTGTCAAAACTATGTATTCATTGCATTTGCTAAATTGTAAGTGCTTCTCTCTCCCAAAGTGGTTTTTTTTTTCTCTATTTCTTTGAACCTTTTCAGAAGTGGATACATACATAGAATATTTTCTAGAGGTGAAAATTTCTTTGTCACTCCCCTATTTTTTTATACCAAAAGTCTTAATTTATGGTCAGGTACATACAACTTCGACCAGAGGACCATTAATTCAGATGGGGTTGTTACGTCAGCAAGATGTTAGTCTCTTGGAAAGATTTTTACTGCTTAGGAGATCATACACAAAAATGCATAACTCTTTAGATTAATTTACCACAGCAGCTTATAGAAATCCTCTAGTGGTCTTTCAGGAAAATGAGTTCAATGTTCTCTCTTTTCTTCAGTTCCCCTATTCATTGTCCTGTAATGAGTATCTAGCATATAACTGTACCTCTCTGTACGCAGTATTGATGACCTTTGATATTAGTCTCAGTCATTTTGTCATCACACCTTAAACATATATTACAAATTAATTTGTCCTGACTGTTTGCATTGGTTTGTTTTGGTTTTAAAGTTCTGTAAATCAAAACAGTTAATCAACTGCTAGTTCCCTGACTTGAGAAAAATAATTTGGATTTACTTAGGCACAGCAGGGAAGAATTATATTAGTATGGGAAACCTTTGATAAAGATGCAGGTAGACTGTATAAGAGCATAAATTTGGTTAAGAGCTGAATTTGAGCAGAGGTCTTTTGGAAACCTAATGCATGCTCCGTACTGAAAATTTGGTGTGGACAAACACCCTGAAATCATCATAGTACATAATGCTCTTTAATGCCCAGATTTCAATGTTCTAAAGTTGCAGAAGTGAATCTATTACTATTTTTTCCACTCTCTAGCTCTAATAACTTTGTTCTGTTATTGCATGTTGCAGTTCTACTCCTGGCTTGGTAGAAAATCGTCCTCAGTCACCAGCAACAGGCAGAACACCGGTGTTTGTGAGCCCCACTCCTCCTCCTCCACCACCACCACCTCTTCCATCTGCTTTGTCGACTTCATCATTAAGAGCTGCAATGACNGCCCCAGCTGTGCCACCTCCACCAGCTCCTCTCCAGATAGCTCCTGGAGTTCTTCATCCAGCTCCACCTCCAGTTGCTCCTCCCCTAGCACAGCCCTCTCCCCCTGTCACTAGAGCTGCCCAGGTGTGTGAAGCTGTACCTGTTCACCCAGTTCCTCCACAAGCTGAAGTACAGGGACTTCCTCCACCACCCCCACCTCCTCCCCTGCCACCTCCTGGCATTCGACCCTCCTCCCCTGTCACAGTTGCAAACCTTTCTCACCCTCCTCCTGCTCTGCACCCTCCTCCCACAACCATTGTCCCTGGCCCTCATGCACCCATAATGCCTCCATCTCCACCATCCCAAGTGATTCCTGCTCCTGAGCCCAAACGCCATCCTTCAACTCTTCCTGTAATCAGTGATGCTAGAAGCGTTCTGCTGGAAGCAATACGGAAAGGTAACGTTGGCTATTAAGCAGCAAAAAGAACAATCTCAGAAACCTGCTAAATACACATGACTTTTGAGAGATGGAATATTTCACACGTGTAAGAAGTTAGAGGAGTGCCTCTTAAGTCTGTTTCTGTTTTCTATCCTCTACAGTGTATGCATTGCCAAGTAGACAGTTTTTTTTTCAATTTGTAATTGCACTTATCAGATGTTTAGTTTGGATGGCAAAACTGGTTCTCTGTGGAAGTTAGATTACAGAAAAAAGTACATGTGTTTGTAGATGATCTGTGGAGATTATCTTTCCATTTCTGTTTACCTGCAAATGTAGCTATTTCTGATCATCTACAGATTGTGTAGAAGACAAAAGCATTGGTTTTCACAGACTATTAGATAAAAGCAAAACAGATCAATTGGCATTGGAATTTTGATCATCTGTAGTGACCTTCAGAAATCATTGCTGAAGACTTCAAGCTGTTAAGTATCTGATCTGGACACTGATCTCAGTGCGGTAGTGGAGCAGCCTTTGCATTGCAAGGTGCCCACGGCAGAGTGCAAGGGAAGGGCAGAGCTGCAGGGCAGTGTTTTCCTGATGATCTCATGAGGAGCTGTGTGTGCCAGCTGTACCTTTCAGCTCGTGGTGCCCATGGCCAGGAGCATCCCCACTGGCATTGGAACACACACGTTGGTGTGTGCTGCTGTTTGACAGTGGGGTGTCTTTCAGTAGTTAAGATCTCACAAATGTTTCAAGTCCTACATTCTTCTTCCCTTCCCCTCGCCTGCAGCACAGCACAGAATCTGTATGGTACTGTAATATCAGCAGATAGGCTATAGCACTAATTAGAAATATTTTTGCATGTCTGTATGCACATGAACTGATAACATCACTGAAGTCTAAAGAAATGTTGACAACAGTTGAATACAACAGGGGTGCGTGAACGTGCATAGAGAATGTCAGCAAAAATGAGAAGATAGAGCCTGCTGGTACAGTCTAGGTGACTGCTGAAAACACTTTTGACCAAGTCATGCCCAAGAAACAAAGGCTTGAGTTACCACAGCTTTGATCTCCAAGTAATCCTTTATCCCAAACCAAATCATTACATGATAAAAAACAGGGTTACAAGAGGTCCTGTCTTGTTAGGATACTCAAACAGCTATAGACTTTCATTAAAATTATGAATAGACAGTCTAGAAAACATTTGGAAATGCAAATAGCAAAATGGCTTAATCACTTACAGTGGTACTAAAAATGTATTTTAATGGGAAATCAGAACCAGAATATTACAGTAGAAGGACTCAAGATCTTGTCTGCCACTGCAATTCCAACATTCTTCTCTTTAAAAGCTTAACAAAAAAAATTCTACCTGAGCAGGACAGCATCTTGTGTACTCATTTTTGCTTGCAAAGCATTTTGTGAATCATGAGCTAAAGACATTGGCGGTGGTGAAGGAGCAGAGTGACATGTTTGTGATCTGATGTTCTCCAGGTATTCAGCTCCGCAAAGTTGAAGAGCAGCGGGAACAAGAAGCTAAGCACGAGCGCATTGAGAATGATGTTGCCACTATCCTCTCCCGTCGCATTGCTGTGGAATACAGTGATTCAGAAGATGATTCAGAATTTGATGAAGTGGATTGGCTAGAGTGAAATTATGACATTGCTGTACACTGCAAAATCGAATGCTAACGTCCATTGTGGTGCTTGTTCTTTGAAAGTTTGATGGTCATTTCTAGTGTTTTTTGTATTCTTTTCTTAACATAATTAATCCATGTTTTTTCTACTTTTCAGTTTACAAAGAGCTCCTAGTGCATCTTCAAAACTAAATGTTTTACAGTGGCTTTTCTTACACATCTCTTTTGAAAGAACATACTTTGTTCCAATAGACCACTAAGTATTAAGCATGGGCAGCTGTTGGTAGAGTAGCAGTTTCAATTTTTTGGCATATCTTAACTGTGCACTTTGTGAATTTTAAGTTGATGAAGGCAACTGAGATTGACATTCCAAGGGCAGCTGTATGTACTAATGAGCCTTATTCCACTTCTGATAGTGTTTTAAACATTAAACCTAGCTATCAAAATATCACTGCCTCGATCACACCTGTACACTGAAAGTACATATAGTTAGCAGCACTGAACACACTGAAAAGCAAATGGATCTTTGGGGGGGGGTTATTATTGTTTTATTGTTGTTTTTAAATAATTATGGCCTTATTTGAATGTTTAGAGATTCCCCTTCCCTTCTTCCCTCCCAGGTACATATTGTGTGGTACTATTTTTGCCTGCATAATAAAAGTTTAAAGTTTTTTTTTTTTTTTCCCTTGTGAAATCTTTTGACTTAAACATGCTGTGTAACTTATGTAACTGTTAAAATAACAGTTTGATTTAATAAATGGTTCATTTTAAATGTTCCTGAGTGTTGCTCTTTGAATGAAGCCTGCTTTTCACTGGTATACCAGAGAGATCCTTGGGTTTCAGGTATTTAATCTGTGGTGCACAAAGTTAAAGTACCGTCAGTGTATCATGAGGAGATGCAAAAGTTAAAATCATGGTTGATGAAAGATGACTTTTTAAGTGCTGTCTAGCAGTGCAGTGCATGTTTTGCACATCTTTTGTGTTTTTCTTCTCTGGAATAACTCCTTTAAGTCTGAGCACATAGTCAAAAGCCTGTTGAGAAGGGAAGCGTGAGAGAGTGCAAGAGCTCTCTTATCCTGTGATCTTGTTACTGGAAGATGGAATCCTATAATAGAGGAAAATAAGTCTTGAAAGTCAGAACGAGATTTCTGAAGGTGGAGCATTAAATGTTCTATGTGTTACAAACCAGTTTGCAGGGACACGTGGTTGTCAGCCTTCTCTTGGAACTGGGCAAAACTCCCGAGGTATAGACTGGGCTAGGAATAGTGTACAGCAACCCTTCCAGCTTCACTGTCACCATCTCAGCCTCCAGTGTAATTTTGCACGTGGCCTGCTATACTGGAGACTTTCAACTGCAACAGTAACGCCTTTGTTGGTTTTGCAGGAGAAAAAATATTGTCACAATTTGTGAATGTGCATCTTTGTAACTACGGCTGCAGATCTCTGTGGCCTGTTCTCCCTGGCAATTTCTTCTCAGTAACACCATCTGGTTTGTTCTGTCAGTCTCCCTCGACTTCGGAAGTTCGTGTCCTTCTTAACCCCTCATTGTAATGGTAAAGAAAGGATGTCAGAGGAACCGCCTCATGAATATTTGATGGTGTTTCCTTGGATCTCAGTAATCCTAACTCACCAAACCTAACTAATTTGTCCAGGAACTAAATGTGAAGACCCTCTTGATGCAGCTGTAAAGATTTGAGGTCATAAAGCAAAGTGCATTGTATGCACCTGCAGCTCCCCTTTAACCAGCGACCCAGATCTGCTCCAGGCAGCTGAAAGAAGAGTTTGTCCCTGAATTTTGTGTGTAGTTAGTTCTGCCATTCACAAAATTACATTTCAACTGATGTTTATACCTGTTCCTTGGTCAAGTCTCTACAAACTCCTGATTTTTCTGGTGGATATTACAGAAAGCAGCCTACGTTGTCACTTAAATGGAGCAGCAGCATTTCTGTGCCCAGGCTGTAACTGTTCAAATTAGAGCATCTCACCATCATGCCTGCATTGGTGGGTGTGCTTTGAGTGTGTCCAGGAACTGTGAACTGGATATAACTTACATAAAGTGAAGAAAAAGGGAAGAAATTAAAGCAAAAAACCACCCTTATGTAACTGCAGCTATCACATAGCAGAGTTGAAGGTAATAAAAAAAAATCCTTATTGACAAATGGTTTCTATTGACCTGTTTTGCTGTCCTGCTGATTAATAATATCCCTTCCAAGCCAGTACCCAGGGCAGACAAAGCACTCATTTAGTATGACACAGTCACACAAAGTAATGAACCTTGTCTGTGAAAAGTCAAGAGTTAAATTCAGTTAACATTTCAAAGGCAGGATTCTTGGCCTTCTGCCACTGCTACAGCTTTCTGCCATAGCAACTCGTCTCCAGATAGCAATAGCATGATTCACTAGTAGCAAGAGGTGATTGTTGAATTCGAATATTTGTGTTTGTAGACCAACTCTGAGCAGTGCATTTGCAATCTCGCTGATTTGTGCCCCTCTTACTGTGGTCTCCAACCACCTTTCTCGTTTGGTGGAACGCTGTGCAGAGGGCTGCTGGGCTCTTCATGCCTGTGATTAGATGTGTAATAGATTATTGATTGCTTTGTCTTGTAAGGTACTAAATCAAGTCTTCTTTATTGAACTGTTTACGGAGTCTGTTGTTTACCTCTGTACGTTTGCAGCAGCTGGTTAAAACCAAGGCTTGAAGTCTGACACAAAAATAATGTGCCAGTAGTGTTCCATATAAGTGAAGAGAAACTTTTGTTGGTCTTCACCCTTTTCTCAAACTGTAATCTGGGACAGTTAAAAATTATCTACCTCTCCTACTGAGAATTGTTGGGGGTGGGGAGGGAAGAACAATATAAAGTGCATAGGAGAAACAAAATCTGCTTGGTGGCAGATGACTAGGGAGGTGCAGAATTGGTCACTCAGGGGTTTTAACAAAAGATAAAACAGTAACAATACAGCCATCATGGACAAACCAAAACCCAGTCAGTAAATGGAAAAGAGCAAGGACCGAAGGAGCAAAAATAGAAAAGAGATATAATTCTGTTTGGGTTTTTTAGTGGTGTGATATGAACAGTAACCATTAAATACTAGATACTATTAAAGGATTATGTTATCTCCCAATAAATTGGGATTTTGAAAGCAGGAGGCATACTAAAAGACCTTTAGTTGATAAAATTATTCTTTTCTGCATGTTACACAGGAGTGCACTCCTCAGTGTTTAGGTGGACGCTGACACACCATTGCCTGTCTGATGGATGTACAGACTAACATTCCTCCTGGGACCCGAGTGTGCCAACAGGTACCCACAGTCCCCAAGGCGTTGCAACAGACTCTTCAGGATGATGGGACCATCTTGGCTTGGACCAGCTGCCACCCCTGACGTGCCTCCCCACGTGATTTACCTGGGGCTGTGAGCCTTTGTCTGCCTGGAGGGTGCAGATGGGAACAGACTCTGCCGTGGGCTGCCATATCTCAGTGTCCCCAGCCCAGGGATCCGCACGGAGAGGGGGTTCAGGACATGGTGCAGAAGCCCCTGCTTGACAGGCGGGTGCAGCTCAGAGCAGCGCACCCACGGCAGCGCAGGCAGCAGCCAGAGCCCCGAAACCCAGCACTGCCACAAACCGCAGCACTTCCAAGAGGAGACACAGAGGCAAAGCCTCAGCACCGGCTCTGCCGCCCAGGGCTGCAGCCGCAAAAGATCTGACAGAAATTCAACTCGAGCTCCATCAAGTGTCCGCTTTGTCTCCTCAGCTACGGGCACAATGAATTTTACTCTCGCGATTCTCTTTTGCAAGTGGGGACATTAAACACCAGGAGAGGAATCACAACCAGAGACCAGGGGCAGCAGCAACAATGATCTCCCTTTTTGGACCCTCCGCCAATTCTCCCCTCTCCTTTCCCCTCCTGACTACTTTTCACACTTGAACGATTCTCCGGGGTGGTAGTCTGCCCACGGGAGACTTTTCACACGCTCTTGGTGCCTGCAGCTGGGAGAGACCTCCCTGATTCCCAAACTGCTTCTTGCGTACATCACAAGCCCTCGGTAGATGTGAGTTCCCTCCGTCTGTCCTTTGAGCTGCTTGGGTCTGCTCTCCCTTCTCTCGTTCAGCCTTAATGAGCTGGGTCGGGTTTAAGTGCTTAAAAAGCAGGTTCCTGGCAAGGCGGGGACTTGCTTTTCGCCAGCATGCGTGCAGAGCGCGCTCCGGTGAGTGAGTGACTTGGCTGTCAGCTCTGAGGGCTTAGTGAAAGCCTGGCAGCTCACCTCCAGGCAGCTGCGGAGGAGCAGGCAGGGGATGGCCACCTCATCCCCATCCCAGCTGCTGCTCGAAGAGGACAAACCTCAGGAAATGGGCACTGGGGCACAGAGCAGATACGGTGAGGCTTTTCCCCCCTGCTAAGTCCTGTGCCTGGAGAATGGGTTCTGCCACATTAGTCATCGCTCACCTTCCTCAGCTGCCAGCAACCCTTGACAGCAGCATCAGTAACAGCCTCTAAAGAAAATCGCATCCATCCCATTTCTTCTAAATTCTTATTTTTTACCACATTTGCAGGCTCTGAGCAATTACTCCAGCTACCTTCCTTTTGACAACTGGAAGTGTCTGCGTACAGATCAGTCATCAAACATCTCTCACCAAAAGGGGCTGAGTATTCCCCTTCTTACATTTCTGTACCTGATGGTTCAGTAACTTCACTTTCAGACAGAAGACAGCTGAGTGCCCCCTACAGACAGGTCGCTTTCATTTCCCACCTCCCTCATTTTAATGTCTTTAATGTCGAAGTGTTATTTATTGCAAAACTTGTGACATTTTTGCACAGCTTCATGGCAGTACCATTCCAAGAAAAGCTGAAAAAATATCTCCCTTTCATGAGATCTTCCACTATGTTTTAGCCACTTCTACTCCTGTGCAAAACATTTCCTTCACCACAATTTTAAAATCACAGAGCAGGTCTCCTTCTTTACCCACCCCAGTGCCTCCTGTGGAGCAAGATCCATGCTCAGTGTCATATTATCACAGCTTGATTTTACACTTCAGTATCAGCCAGAAATAACTCCAGAAACTGTCCAAGACTTCTAACCTTGTGAGAAAGCAGCTCACAGCCCAGGCCTTGGCATGCTGGTGTAGATTAGAAATTCCCCTTCATGCCAAGCAAATGCTGGAGGCTGGATTTTTCCCAGTTGCATTTTGGCAAAGCCAAAACCAGCTGTAAGCATCACCAGCAGGACACACAGCTCCATGCAGGGATGCAGGAGGCCATCAAGCAGCCTGGGCAAGGGGCTGCCCCCCACACTGCACCCCAGATAAGGATGCATCTTCTGGGTTTCAAAAGCCCCAAAAAGTTAGCAATGCTCCCAAACAGGACAGGTGTTCCCCACAAGCCAGCATCCTTTGCTGGTCAGTAGGAATCCTGGCAGTAATTCAGCTGTGGTTAATGAGAAGAAAACATTAGGATAACTCCTTTGCTTCTGTATACTTTGTTCTCTACACGATGGCTGTGCACCAGCACACACCAGGGGAAGTTTCAGTGCCAGTGATTATCTTTGGATGAATCAGAGGTAGAAAGAGGAACTCAGTCCCTGTTCCCACAGCAGAGAGAGCCCAGCTCTGGGAGCAGCCAAATATCTCTGGGCTGCTCAGACAGCTCCTGCAACTCACTCTCTGCAGATCTCTCTGATGGAGACCTCTAAGGTCACATGGAAAATTTATCACCCTAAATCCCAGAAATTTTAAGGCCAGGCTTTGATGCCTCCTTGGGTTTTGAAGCTTTCCACTGACTTGCCACATCTCTGCAGCTTGCAAAATCCCAGGTTGTGAGGTTCTTTTAAGAACCTGCAAGTGGGGGTACAGCCAGCCCTATCTCCACAGTGTCCCTACAATGCTGACTTCACATCCCTTGAAACCAGGAGGCATTTTTGGGAAGATGTGTGCTGAACCTCTGCCCCAGCAGTGGCCACTGTGGCCTCTGCCACAAGGCCTGAGAAGATCCCACAAGAGCAAGGTGAAGGAGCTCTCATGGCTGCAGCCCCACGTGACCATGACCCCACATTCCAACTTCACAAATTCTGGCTGGAGCACCCTGCTGTCAGCCACATCAGCTCCCAGGCAGTGATACCTCTAAGAAGTGTTTAACAGAGGTCTGCTGGCAAAATATCATCCCCTCCCAACACACATGGGAGCAATTACTTTTTCAGGTTTTTGGTCTGTTTTTAGTAGTCCTCATATTCTCCATAAATTTCATTAGCTGGATTTATGTAGTCACTAAACTGCATGATACAGTATTATAGGCACAGCAGGAAGTTATTTGCTGTTCTGGTGAAAATGAGTATTTCCTAGTTTTGTCAATGCAGGGAATTACATTATCAGGGAAATAATAACCAGCTGAACTGAAGGAGGGTTTGATTCATGGTAATTACTGATTATATGCAGATTACTTTATGGCTTTAATTCTTTGGCCTCCTACTGTTTGCTTGCTAAATCTCTAAAAAAAAAAAAACAAAAAAAACCAAAAAAAGGCAGTGAGTATATGAGAGTCTTGTTTGTAAGGCAAATTACAGAACCTAATTTGTTGATTACATGAAAGGAAGCAGAGCTCTGCACAGACCAGGACAGCGGTGGGAAGGAGCCAGCAGAGAGCTGTGCTTACCTGCATCCTCAGCTGCAGCCACTTCTGTGCTGCTCTTCAGCACCTGGTTCACGTTCCCAAGATTGCCACCCTAACCTGTGCTTAGGGATGGTTTTGCTGGGGCAACAGCAGGCCTGAAGGTGGTCTGTGCCCTTTGTCTTTCACCCCTGTTCATCAGGTGGACATAAGGGGGATGTATCAATTCATTTGTGCTCAACTTGCACCTAAAAACATTTCTTCCAATTCAGTGCAACCAGCAGGCCCTTGCAAACCTTCAGTTTTAACTAGCACTATGCTCTAAGGCATCAGAAGCTGGTTAGCAAACGGCTGCTTTTGACAAAAAGCTGTCCAAAAATAGAGCAGAGCATCATCACTGCTTCTCAGACACTCCTGCCTTTCCAAAACAGCTTTTGTCTTACTTCCTACAGCAAACCTTCCACAGACTTGCAATCCCCAGGGATGAAACCAGCCTTTTGATCTCATATATTATTCTTAGCATTGCTGGAGCAAAGTTTCAGACCATGTTCTCTCTGCAATGGAGACATGGGGAGGGAGACCCTGCTCCTGCTGCCTCCGGCTGCCTCCCTGACTGGGGAACTTCTTCACCCTCATTGTGCCCGGGGCAGCGTGCTGGTTGCATACTGCATTTATTCTTAAAATACATAGCCACGCCCTCTTAAGTGAAAAGCAAGTGCTGGGGTTTGCATCAAGAAGTATCACCCTGTGTCAGAGCAGGCTCAGAAGCATGGCTGGGTGCTCCATAGTGTCCGGGTGGGCTTGTCTGCAGCCCTTTGGCACACGTGCCTGCTGGGATCCTTCAGCTGCCAGCACTTTATCTAACAGATGAAAGGGAGAAAGAGGGAAAGCACTGTAATGGCCAGCCCAAAAGACAGCACTCTGTGTCAGGCATGCCTGCCTGCACCCCTGGGGGTGTCAGTGCAGAGGAGCAGGGGTGAGTAGCACCTGTTGAATCCATCAAGATTGGATGGCACTTCCAGCCCGTGTGAGCTCTGTCCTCATCATGTTACGGTGCAGGGCCGAATCCGGGCTCTGGGATGAAGGGTTGGCACCACCACCATCCCTTTGGGAGCCTCCAGAAAAGCCCCCTGTCCCCTTGGTCAGTACCAGCCATGACAGCTCCCCCAGCCCAAATGTGGGCCAACACTGTTCCTTCATAGAGTAATAGAACAAGGGTGGTTAGGGTTGGAAGGAACCTTGGAGATCACCTAGTTCCAATCCCTCTGTTATGGGCAGGGACACCTTCCACTAGACCAGACTGCTCAAGGTCCTGTCCAACCTGACCTTGAACACTGCCAGGGATGGCCCAGCTCCTCTGGGCAACCTGTTCCACTGTCTCACCATCCCCACAGTGGAGAATTATCTACCCTCTTTTGCTTTAAAGCCTTTAAAGCCTTTTAACCTTTGTCCTAAGTCCACATTACCATTGTCCCCAAGTCTACATTATCTCTCTTGCTAGTAAAAAGTCCCTTTCTGAATGCAGAAGTGTATCCTTGGCTGTTCCAAGTGCCCCAGTGGATGAAATATCCTGTGTGTCCCACATGCTGCAGTGCAGAGCCCCACTGAAGGGACAGTGTCTTCAGAAGTGATCCCCATTCCTGCCGTAATGTCCACGAGTGTGTTTCAGCCTTTCTGTTTTGGGCAGCTGGATCCACCCGTAGACTTTGATCTGCCTGTGCAGGGTGGCCACCCTTTGGAATGCTGAACTTTCTGTTCTCCCTTTGCAGGTCATATATCTTTAGAAGAAAGATACATGCCCCTTTATGCTGACCAGTAGGAGCTATTGGTCACCACATTTGCCCTCTCATTTCTCTTATTTCAGTGCAAGAATAATAATTAAATGGTAATAATAATGAAAGAAATACTATTTAAGGGGAACTATTTTCCTTTTGGCTGTTTGCTATGGAAAGGCTGCTTCCTTTCTATGCTGTTTCGCTAACACCCACGATCAGATAACATTTGATGAACCACCACAAATTAAGATGCAGCTGACGCCCCGTTTTTGTGCTGTTTGTGCCTGGAGACGGTGTGTGCGGTTTCGCTTTATCCCCGAGCTGGCTGCCCCCGGGGCTAACCACAAACCACTTCAGGCCGTGCCGAAAACCGCCTGGATGTTGGCGTTTCACGCGCACCCAAAAAAACCCGGACTCCTGCCGGGAGGAGCGGGCTGCGGGGCACCGCCGGGGATGCGCATCGGGAGGTGGCAGCATTTCACCGCTGCGCCGAGCCCGGCCCCGGGGGAGAACAACCCCTCGCCCAGCCACGGTGCTCTGCTCGAGACAAAATCAGCAGGTTTTAATCCTTCTGGCAGATTTTCCAAGTATGCCATACTTTCCATTTGCTGCTTGTTGCTTTTATAGCTCTCCCCTTTTCTCTCTTTTTACTTTACTCCCCCCCCGCCGCCTTCCTTCTTTATTTCTTTATTTTAAGAGAAGGAAGGAGTTAAAAGAGGCAGAAAGAAGGCAGCAAACCACCTGCAGCACCCAGAGCAACATCCCAGGATCCTGAGCGCTGCTGGTCACCCCCGTCCTAGCGAGAATGGGCATCAAAGGAAAGCACTCCCAGGTCACCCGTGTCACCCGTGGGAAGTTCACGGCGCGACCAGGGCCTCCAGCTGCTCAAAGGCATGGGGATTGTGGTGGGGGTCCCCCCAGCCTCCTTCTCTCCGGGGAAAAAGTCCTGCAGAAGCCCTGTGAGAGCCCCCAGAGTGACAGAGAAATCCCTCTCCTCTGGTCACCTCGGGAGGAGAGACGGCACTGCCGCCGCTCTGAGAGCAGCTCTGCACCACGAGGGGCACGAAGCCCGGGGGTCTCCCCTGAGCAGGCACCTGCAGAGGGCTCAGCACATCCACCAGACCTACACCCACCTCTCCGTGCCCCCAGAGGGCGGAGGCAGGGGTCACAGACCCACCATCCTCGTCTCCTCAACCAATAGGAAGGCCATAAACCACAGGAAAACAGTAAAAACGTATATCTGGGCTGGTTCCTGCTCCCTTTAGAGCAGGCGGCCGGATGCAGGAGCAACACCTGTCTGCTCCTCCGTGATGCAGAGCTACTGCTCCTCTGGGTGATTTTATCCACCAGCCCATGTCCTATCAGCTGCACAAAGTGCTCCTAAACCCCAAAGCACTCCCTTGCTCTCGATGTGCCAGGTTTGGGCTCCTGCAGGCCACAGATCAATTCAGACCCAAGGGAGCTCAGGGTTTACCCAAAGTCATCTGGGTGCTTTTATTTTTTTCAGAGAGCTCTCTTTTCCAAAAGAATCCACAGTGCTTCAGAGCCCAGGCGGTCACTTGGAAGTGCGTGTGTCATTTCTGCCAATGGGACATGGCTGGGTCCAGAATATATCCCCTTGTTTGCAGAAAATCCTTGCAGCACCTTCCTTTACAGCAGGCAGCCCAGTGCAGGAGCATCCCTGGGCTGCAGCAATCCTCTCCCAATGCACACCCAGATCTGGGGAGGAGCAACCTGCACAGAGTGGCTCTTTCCACCCCTGAGAAGAAGAGGAGGAAGGCAGGGATGATGCTAAGACCTCTGTGTCTCATGTTCACAGCACAAGTCCCGACCTCCATCCAAGGAAAGCTGCTTGTCCATGGAGAACGGCTCACAGAGGCGCTTCTCCGTGTGGAGCCAGCAGAACGAGCGTTTCACAAAAACAAATGTATAAACATGTATAAATTCAGAGCCTGCTGCTTCACAAGAGCACCCATGTGTGTGGGGCGTGGTTTGTGCCTGCCCTGCTCCTTTCAGTGACTCCAGACAAGTGGAGCAGGGCTGAGCTGTGGCATGAGCACAGCTTCAGCCAAGGGGCCAGACTGCTCAGAAATAAATGCGGTTGGCAAGGCAAAAAGCCCCCTGAGTCACTTTAAATTTAGTAACTGATCCCCCTCTCATAAAGGTTTTTGTGTAAACAATGGGGCTGCACCTTTATTAGTGACTGGATATTGAGGTATCGGTGCCCGTGATTTTGGCAGCTTGTTCAAGAGCAGATTTTCCTTTTACAGGCTGCAATAAATGAGGCCAATGATGTTAGCTAAACCATTAGTTTTCTTTTGGCTAATTATCTGCAGATTAGAGTTTTCCTATTGCTGATAACTGCACCTATTGCTGTGTCACATACCTTCCTAACAGGAAGATTTTTTAATAGTACAGAAGGAAAATGCTGTAATGTCTCTCCTTCTCCTCAAGGCAAAACCGACATGAAGAACCAACTATAATACAATATTAGCTCTTATTGCAGTCACGAGGCTGTGCTAAATGTCTGTATTAACCTGATGTTCACACAGAATTAAATGCTCTGAGAGGATACCGAGAAGGGTAACATTATATTTGGCAGTGGATCCCACATCTCCTATGTGTTTTGCTACGACCATTTTAAAGGTGGTTACCAGCACCCTGGGTGTGCTCAGTAGAGAGAATAGAGAGACAGAGTGTTACAGGTGTGCACTGCCAAAAATGAAAGACCAATGGGTAGTGAACTCGCTCTGTAACACAGATTTTTAAAGCCAGATATATAGGTTTTCAGGCAACAATTACTTAGGGTAGTGAATGAGTAGGTTTCTGCACAGGGTGATCAGTGCACCATACATCTTTATGCATGTTGGACAGTATCTGGGGCCTGATGCTTAGTGTGTCCTGTCAGCATCCCTGAGTGAGTCCAGAAAAATGAATTCTTGTCTTTTTTTTTGTAACCTAACCAAGTTTGTCTAATTCAAACTCTGCAGCATGATTGCCTGAACAGATTACTTCCCCCAGATTTTATACAAGGTTCTTTGTAGAAAGTTACTGTAATTTAGATAAATGTCTGCTGCTGTCACCAAGCCTATAACTTTGACAAAGGCAGCTATTGATTTTGTCTGATGTGATCTGTCCCATATGAACACACGCAGCTTCTCACTCGTCAGCTTATCTGCTATATTATTACTTATTGATTCCCTTATTTGCTTTTATTTACCAGCTGTAGAAGTTGGTGGAGTTGTCTGGCAATTATGAGGACTGACTTTCAAGGAGACACTTTGTTTTACTCCAGCTTTCTCAGCAAAACTTGGCTGAAGTTTGTCAGAGGGATGGCATTATTTTCTGCTATTTTCCATAGGTTCCCTGAACGGCCTGAGCAGGACAGAAACTGGATGATCCCTTAAAAACTCTCCTCTCCTGATCTTTCTGTCAAAGCCATAAGGTCTGTCCTCTGAGGTTGCAGACACTGACCTGTGCACAAATGCACAGAAACACCTACCTTAGTTCTGCTGTCAGACAATACTAATTCTGTCAGTTACCATTAATTATAATTAATGTCTGTGTGCTAATGACATGGACTAGAATTTAACCCCGTTTTTTTACCCACCTTGTTATGACTTAGTTTGCAGTCTCTATAGTGCTACAGAGCACATATTGCAGACATGAGGGTCTCAAGGAGATTTTCTTCCACCCCTTGATATTTTGGGTAGCACCAGCCCCTGCTCACTGCAGGCCTTTCACTCTGCCTGGCGAGCAGTTGCTCACACCATAAAAATGAGAAGGGCTCAGGTCTGGGGCTGGCAGTCTGGTATTAGGAGCTTGCAGTGATTCAGTGACCCTTCCCTCACATCGTTTGTAGGTAACCTGGAATAAAGAACATTTCCATAGAAAGCACTTTACCTGAGACATTTTTCCTAGAGTGTTATTTTTTTGCCATCAGTTTCCAAACTCAGCTTGAGCTAAGAGGAAAGATGATTTACTCCATAATATTTTTGCATAGTATCTCAATGAAATAGAATGCTTTGACTGATACCTGCAGGTACAGATGTCCTCAGACTCCAGTCATTTCTCTTTAAAAATCTGGAAGGTCGTCTAGGAGCAGTAATTACAGGAAGTGTACCAAAGCACCCCCTGTGGTGAGGGATGATTTGTAGCACTCTCTCCTGGCAATGGGATTGCACAAAGGAAGTCCAATGAAAGGAAAGCTGATTTAAAAATGTGTATATACATGTACACAGGCAACGTCAGAGTTGCTTAATTGAATGCTTGATTAATAAGATGCTGACATTCTGCAGAAAATATTTTGGGGGGGAAAGTCTGCCATATTCATTCATAATCAATTCTGCTTCCATGGGCTCCATTCTGCTGTCCAGACATCGTATGAATTGGAAAGTATTCCCAAAGTCTGGACGAAAGAGGAGGCAGAGAACTGTGGCATTTGTAGCACCTGACTACCTGCTACTCAAACTGCAAATTAAAGAAGTACACATGGCTGTAACAGTGACAAACTGAAATAGCTCGGGTAGAGATGCACAAGTTTACTCAATCTCTCACTCTCTCTGGAGACAGGATCTTTCTCTCTGTGCTGTTTCAGGTGGATCTTTGCAGCTCACTTTGAGATATTTCCAGTGATGAAGTCTCCATAACCTCCCTACACAGGTTGTTCCAGTGCTCCTTTGTTTCTGGAAGTTTTCCAGTGTCAAGCCTAACTCTTCCCTGCTGCCATTTAAGCTCATCATTCATTGTTCTAGAAACCAAGGATTTTAGATGCACAAGATTTCTTCTCCTTTTTACAGCAGCTTTCACATACTGGAGGAGTTCCCCTGGCCCCTCACAAATGGTGAGGAGAAGCTGTTGACCAAGCTCAGCTCGTGAGGTGAGCACACCTCTGTGTGTTTGTTACACGGCTGTTCACTCCCCATCTGGATTTCCACTGCTGATTTCCCACTGGCTGTGCTTGCCTCTAACAAAGTGTCTCTTGATGTTTTTTCCAGAATCTCTTTCAGACTTGATAAGATAGGATTGAATACCAAGTCAATCCTCTGGGGTAACTGCAGCCCCTCCCTGATGTCTGACAGCTGCCCACTGAGTAAGTATTGTCCCTGCTCCATCACCCAAGTAATTAATGAGAAAATTGAATCACTCTTTGGGTGAGACAGACACCTGTGACTCAGTACATCCTCCCGCTCTGGCAGCACACCCCCAGTGAGCTCTCTCAGAGGGGGCTTTACACAGAAATTTCACCCAAATGAAGGTCTCCTCCCTTGCTTTTGAGAGGTTACACAGAAGAAGAGGGGGTTGTGTCAGGCTTTCTTCCTTCACTGTAGCTGTGAAAGATATTTTCACAAGGCAGCCATCATATTTGTAGAAAGAAAAATAAACACAAACAAGGCACAAACGAGCACTAATAAGGCTCCCAGGCTCTGTAGATTCCTCAGTCATGCCTCCTTTATCAGCTTCAGGTAAGACCTTAGCAATTAAAGCCAGAAAGAATAATATAAACCATAAAGGATTTTGCTCTCTCTGCAAAGAAACATTTTCGGAAGTCGGGAACCTCTGCCGTTGGGTGATGGCATAAAGGAGCCTGCAGGAAGACAGCAACTCTGTGATAGATGAAGTGTGCAAGCAGCTCTTGGGAAACACAGCTCAATGGGAAGCCCAGCAGAGCAATAGCTCTTCTCTGGCCTCTGCTGGGGTGAAGCAGGGGTATGGGCCTGGCTAACCACAGCACAGCGAGCACAGCACAGCCAATCGATAGCCCCAAGAGCTGGAGCAGCTGAGAAATTGTTGCTATGGATTTATATAGGGTTATACATTTTAAAGGGAGGCCACCTGAGAGTAATCTTAGGAAGCAGGAACAGCCTCTGTGTGGAAGCAAAGAGAGGTGATACCAGGACAGACAAAGTTATAAACATCGTATTAAGGCATTTGGGAATGGAGCGAAAGGCAAGATGATGTAAAAGCTGCCTTAGGTTGTTTAAAAGATATTTTTATTGCCTGTGGATGATATGTTCAAGGACATAAATGTGTATTTCTCAGTCTCAGTTTGTGATTAAAAATGCCAGCTAACTCCAGACCATGACTGGAGCCTCTCTGAGAGGCAGCAAAGCGGAGTGGGGAGGAAGGTTTCCAAGCAGCACAGCACTACCACCTTCCCCAGACTTGGGGTTTGTGTGACACAGCTAGGAGAGAAAAGACCCCCTCTTCCCTGAGGGAGTCACAGAGGGGCTTGTGGTGGACCTGGCAGCTGCAGATCCCCTGAGCTTGGTTGCCCTCCCCATTTTGCCTGTTTTGATCCCTCCCCTCTGCTTCCTGCTCTCAAGGGTAGCCAGGCTTGTGTGTCCATATCAAATGGGAGCCACCACCAGAAGCCAGATGAGGCCACCTGCTGCAGGGTGAGAGTGTTTACCTCCCCCAAAGGGTCTGATTGACCTCTCTGATATGTGTAAAAGCAGCTGTGGGGTGTTTTTAGACCAATCTGAGTGTGCCTGCATATTGGCTGTGCTTTGTCAGTGGGACTACATTGCTACACCCACATTTACCTGTTCTGGTCCTATCCTGGTGTGATGAAAAAATGAACCACAGGGAATTGACCTGCCTATTGCACCCCAAAAATAGGTCTTGAAGATGTCCTTCAGGAAGCCCTATGACATGACAGGCCCTTCGGAATTATCCTGGCCATAAAACAGCACATAGTGTTGAGGCAGTCTAAGCCTTCAGTGCTCACTCTTAGGAGTGTAGTACACCAGGTGTCCTGTAAAACACCACTCCTGTTGTGTCTTTTCACCTCTGGTGGTAGGTGACTTTCAAAAAGCAGAGAATGAACTCCACCAGTCACTTACAGGTGCTTCTAAGGAGCACTGTGAGACAAGAAAGTTGTTGCTCTGACAGATGCAGTCATTTTTGCTTGCCTCTCTGCCAGACTGGCCCACAGATCTTTAGTATTTATGATTTCCCCAGATGCAGCAAGAGCAAAAGTGGCACAGATGTAACACTGTTCCCCTTGGAGCAGTCCCCTCTGAGGGAGGGGACTCGTGGAGAGAAAATAAAATCCACCCAACTCCTCACATGTGGAATCTCTCCAAGGGAAGCAGCAGCAATGCCATCTGAGAAGAAAAGGAAAGGTTGAGGAAAAGTCACCAGTTTGAGGAAAAGCCCCCCATGCCAAGAGCAGGAAAGATGCCACTGTCACAGGGCCTTCAGGGAAGAGAGAAGGAAAGGCCACCTTTGGGGAAGAAAGGGATGTGACAAAAGGGCTAAGCGAATGGTTGGGCAGTAAACCTGTTCTGCTGTCTGCATTATAGGGAAGCTGGACTGACATGGCCGGGTCAAGTATCAGACACATCCAATGTGTTTCTGTCTGCTCAGATAAAGTAACAAGTGCTCACTTCAGACCAAGCATGGCAGGACAGAGAGGTATTATTAGGAAGCTTTTATGGGTCTGACCAATACTATGAACACTATGGTTAGGTAAAAGGTCCCAGTTTTAATGACAATGAAGGCAGAGACAGAGCCTTTTCCAACTGCTAAAAATGTCTTCTGAAAGACGAAAATGGCCTGCTTGACACAATAAGAGCTGCGTGCTGCTAAGGTGGCCATGGGTTTCAGCAGAGGAGGTGGCAGCAGGGTATTTACCTCAGCATGGCTGGCGGAGTCGCGGGGCTCCGCAGAGTCTTTGTTTCCCACAAACACATCTCATGTGGAACTAACACTGCAACAGCAAATACAGCAGAGTGCTCTAATCGTCCCAATTTCATTCAAAATAAAAATAATGCAATTAGCTGTTCTTGTTCGTGAATAGGCAGTATCTGATTGCTCTTAGAGCTCACTGTTCCAGTGTTACAATTACAATGGGCTGCTCTGCAAATGCCTGTCTCCCATGTGACAGCCTTTGACTGCCACGGGGCAGCTGAGATCCCTGGGATGAATGAGTCCATGTCCAAGAAAGGGAGCCACTCAAAGTCTTGGGTTTATGCTTGGTGCACAGATCACACTCCATACACAAACTCTTCTTGCAAAAGGTTTTCAGATGCATTTATTTCAGCAGCATAATTCAATACAATTTATCATTTTCTTTGAGACATTTGTAGAACAGCAAGAACAGAAAGAGGGAAGCCTTAACTTATTTGTCTCCCATTTTCCTTATCTGCGACTGCAAAATGAAGTTTAAAACAAAATACATCCCTACTTGGGAAAATCAGATAAACTTTTTAGGAAAACCCAAATTCCTACTTACTAACAAAAATTGGCCACAGTATCAAAAGTCAGACTGATATTGGAATGTAGCATGATCCCCATATTAACTGACACATTTATTTCCATCAGAACAGATTTCTTTTGACAGTGTCATAATATTACCTAGACATACTTATTTCTATAAAAAGCAGCAACAACTAGAAGTGACAAATTATATCTGCCTGCAGGTATACAATCACATTATCTCTCTGTGATGCAAAGGTGCTGATTAAAAAAAATAATTCAGTCATTCAAAGAGTGTCATAGATCTAATTACATTTCATAGGAAACTAAACCTTTATTTAGACAGTCTACCTCTTGTAAAATATTTCCAGAACCACTCCTTCTGCCTTGGTTTTAAATGTAATTATTAATATGCATAGCATCTTCTTGGTGGTGATAAAACGAGCACTGATCCACACAAAGTATGCCTTATCTCAAAAAGGACAGAAGGTTTAAGCTCAATTTTCAAAACTCCTTTCCAATTCTTTCCTGAAAAATCAGGAAATCAGTCTTTCAATTAAGCTACAGAATGAAACAACTTCACAGCAAGCAGGTTGATTGGAGAAAATCTTCTCTGGAAAAACAACATTGTTTTAAACCAGCCAGGAGCTAGACAGTGAGCAGCATGAAAAAACAGAATCAAAACTTTAAAATATTCCCCCAGTTCAGAATTCCTTTCCTTCCCCAGCAGTCAATTTGCCTCCTCCTGACCCCATCCATCTCCTGTGCCTGAAGCATAGCAAGCAGTTTGTCTCTGCTAGGGAAGCAAGAGCTCCCAACAGTGCTGATCAACCTCCACTGCATAAAAACACCCCCATCTGCCAGTGTCCTGGGCTCAGCCCCTTTCCCTGCTGGGGTGAATTAAGTATGTGGAAATGTTGGACAGCACAGAGACAAAAAAGCTGGATAATTCTTATTCTATGTGGTATTCCTGTGCTTTCCTAGCATATGAAGCCTTGTGGAAAACACAGGTGTACAGACACCTCAGTCCCCACCAAGTGTAGTGGGAAAAGGCAACTTCCAGGCTGCTGGTGTTGCTTGTGCAAAGCACTGTGGACGTGCTGCTGCCTGGCTATAAGGGCACAGAGGATAAAGGCACAGAGCAGCAGATTGATTTGGTATTTGCCTGTCCACTCAGCAAGCAAGAGTGCTGAGAGGCCCACCTTTAGGAGTATGGGTGCTTAAATCCTTTTCCTAATTCTTATCCTAAGCATTTTATTCTCACTTTGAAGTGCTGACACATCTTTAAAAATGTGCTATTGTATGGATATAACTCCAGTCTTGCACAGGTGGAGAGAGAGCCTGTGCCACAGAGGAAGGTGCAAGGGACAGTGCAAAGATGTTCTACCCCAGTACCTTGTGTCAGGGTCACAGACAGCAGCAGGGGATGGAAAAGATGTTGTCTTGTAGGTGACTGCCAAGTCTGGGTTTGCAGCTAGAAGTTTAATTGTGTTCAAAAGCAGGACAAAAGTTGAACCTGGACTACGTTTCTCCTTTCACTGGCTGGATGGTAGGTTGGGCAGCTCAAGAGATCTGCCTGCACTTGCAGTTTTCAGCTCAGGAGGTCTAGGATTGAGGATAACTCAAACAGTGCTGCAGTGAAGAAATATTTTTGGTCTTTTGTCTTGTGTGTGGCCCCAACCCATTGCTGGAAGGGAACGCCACAGCCAGCTGTATCCGAGGTACCTGCTGGGGAAGCTGTTCCCATGCCATGAGTCGTACTGTGAACCACTGCACTCTTTCCCTAACCAGATACAAGCACATTCATCTTTTCTCTTGCTCTTTCTCTCCCTCCACTTGTCTTGTGATGCCAAGTAAATTCATTTAAATAAGAGTGAGAATCTGCTGGAAAATGCCCTTCGCTCTGAGGCTTTGCTGCCACATGTGAAGCCTTCACAGAGCCCTGGCCATTGTTTCACCTCTCGCTGCCTTCTGTCACTTCTTTGCAGCAGACAGAGGTGACACGAGCAGACCCGCCTCCGCTGAACCGGCTGCCACCTCTGCCGTCAGCACTGAGTCAGCGCTTACCCTTCTCCAGCTGCCCCAGTAGCAGCTGGGCTATTTCCAGGACACTGGAGTTACTGCCCCCAATAAACGGAACTGCCACTGGGGGAATGTTGTCCCTGGGAGAGATTTCTGCAGCCAGAGGAAAGAGCTTAAGCACCAAGAGGGCAGGGAAAGGCATAGTGGTTTCCTACCCAGGGGATTTTTGTGAAGCACTCCTGAGCAAAATGCAGCAGCCCGGGAGCTTTCAAGGGAGGAGCTCGCTCGAGGGGCATCAGGGGATGGGGAGACACCTCACAACACAGACTGTCCCCCAAACAAGCAAACCCAGCAAGCGTTAAGGTGAGATCCAGATGTGCTCATCCTCCACGCAGAGCTGAATCTCACCTGCTTGGTCACTCCTCCCAAGTCACACATCTCATCATAAAGCAGTAAGAAAGAGAAACCTTTTTTATTTCCCTTTGTCTTTTTTTTCTTTTTAATAATGACTGCTACAACAGCTAGCTGAAATGCTGAGGAGCAGCTTCAATAAATTATTTTTACCTCATTATAAAAATTTATCCTTTTTAAAGGGAGAGAGGCAGAATGGAACTTAGAGGTTCTAGTGCTTTGTCAGGTGTTACTTAGTACCTGTGGATCATTACATTGATAAAAATATGTACAGACTCACTTTTCAGGTTCAAAAGTGTTTTGTCCTTTTGTTTGCTTAGCTAAATAAAGAGGTTTTGTTTGACCTGTGATTTTGAATCCAGCTGGCTTTTTAATATACAGTGACTCATACAGAGCAGCCTGCAGAGTCAGTCTCTTTTCCACTGTTTTACAGTGGATTTAGGCAGAAGCCCCACAGAAAATCAAGCAGTGTATGGGGCTTTTGGCCCCAACTGGCTCCCAACCAGGTCTTCCTCACCAGAGCTGTACTCTTCATTCTGTAATTGCTCCTGCTGAAACAAGGGAGCTCATCACAGTGAGAGGTACTTCAAGCAAGCCAAAGAGCTGAGATTTAGTCTTGCAAGACATTGCAAGTCCTGTAAGATTTTTAAGGTTGGTAATGAACCATTTGTTTCTAATAAAGATTGGAGCTGAGGCCTGTCTCAAAATGGTAACTTTTTTGTAATGAGACACTGACATTATCTTGGCTGAAGTGCAATAGAGCATCACTGGTTGCAGTGGGAACAGGCTGGGAGCTCTTTAGACCAAATCTGTCATTATTCTACCTAGATCAGAATAAGGCAAAGATTTTTTAAGAGTGGTAAAGCAGGAAAACTCATTTCTGTTTCCAGAAAAGACTGCAAAGAATACACCACAACCAAACATTGGGCCAAATCCTTGCACCTCACTCAGTGTGTGTTTTCTCTCCTCATAGACTGCACCATCGACATGAGAACATAAAAACCATTGAGCCCATGGGCCTGCAGGGACAAAAAAACAGTAGTGGAAATTGCCATTGCAGTCCTGGTCTCTATGCCTCCAAAGCTGCCCACGGACTTTTGGAAATAGAAGACCAGACACAGTCCCCCTTGAGCAGACACGTGGTTGTCCCCAGGGCTGGCTTCCCACTGGGGCTATGGGGGAGTCACAGCCCTCCCCTGCCCTGACTGGAAATGGGGCTCCAGGAATTTTTGTCTCCCCAAATAATTTCATTATTAAGGTCAAAGTGCCATCATCTGATAACAGGAGGAGTTTGTGGGTCCAGATACTGCAAATGTAACACCATTTTCTCAAATAAATGTCTGCTGTTCCCAGAAAAAACTCAGAAAGGAAAATACAGGTGTCATGCTATACACAACTCCTGGACTTCCTCCATCATCTAAAATGACATGTTGTTTGGGGAGAGAAGAGATTAGGCAGCCTCCTTTATGTTATTCCACTCAGGTATTCCCGCAGATCTGGATTCACTTTGAAAATTAAAGCTGTATTTTACTGCAAATGGGTTGATGTCAACTCCACTGTCAACCAAAACCTATCAAAATACTCTCTCCTCTTTTACCTTAGTTTTTCCTAGGAATTATGAGTCAGCATATCTTTCTGAATGTGGCATATAGAAGAAACCCTTGCATGTGTGTCGTCTCAGGAAAATGAATGGCTAAGATCACTGTAACCCAAATTTTCTTCCTGGAAGAGAAGAATGCTTGGGGAAACACTTTGAAAGTGTCACATTTTTAACAGGAGGGATCCAGCTTTATTTTTTAGATACAGTGAATCATTGCGGAAAGTGGTAACTGAAAATGTGATCATATAACAGAAAAAAAAGGAACAAAGTCTCATTTAAAGGAACATGGACTAAATCTGGAAGAGTAACTCACCTAAAACCTAACTCCTCAATTAAGTGAAGTAGGATTCTATTCAGCTAAGTTCTTTATCAAATTTTTATACAGAAAGTCACTGTGCAATGAATTCATGGTGAAAATCCTCCCATGCCAGACAGGGTAAAAGGAGGGAGGTTGCATTAGAGGTGATCTGTGGCAGATTCTGTCCCCCCCCCAAGGACTAAAAGTAAGGATAAGGAGTTTCTCCTAGGGGTTGTAGAGCCAATTCTGGTCTCCAGAGCCTGTACAGGGCTCCCAGAAGCCTGCCCAGGTCCTACACAACATCTCACACCTGGGTGCAGGGTCAGTGCTGGGGTGTGAGGATCTCCACTCAGCAGCCCCCTCCCTTGGTTTTGTTCCAGTCAACACAGGAATGACAAAGATTTATGAGAGTAAACCCTAGCAGGGGGCACGTTTTCTACTTTTAACAGGAAGCTTCGCCACATTTCACCTGTCTGAGGCACTCACTGGTCTTTTCCCTCAGCAGTTACTGTTGTGGGTGTTGCAGCACCTTTGGCTGAGTCTCTGCAGGGTGAGGTCAGAGCACGGTGAGGATGCTCCAGCCAGCAGTTTGGCCCCTGGCTTTGCAAGGGGAAGGGAACTTGAGCACTCTGTGTGCCACCCAGACACAGGGCTAGAGGGAAGGCCCTCTTTTATTTGCTGGCTTAGACATAGCATATGAGATGTGGGCTTAAAAAGGGGGTAAAAAAATCTTTTTTTTTACCAGCAACTTGAGAGTTCTTAATTTGAGCAGTATTTTGACCTATAATAAAGTCTAGTTTGAATTATATTTGTAACACCTCTGCAACAGTTCCCTGATGAACTGCATGCCTGAAGGTAGTCATCAATTACAATGTCAGATTTGTGATTATTAGAATTGATAAAAATAGTGGAACTAGCAGTCTGGAATACCAATTTTTCTTTTAAATGAAATATCTTTGTATTATCAGTGAAATCATGCTGGGTTTCATAATACTTGCACATAATACTTGCACATAATACAGCATTACTGATTCACAGCCTCTCTGAAGCTTGTTGGATCCTTGTGGACCCAGCTGCTCCAGCAGGCAGAAGTTTGATCCATTGCTCAGTCATAAACTGGGAAAAGCACAAGTCCAAACTTTTTTATATGGTACAATGCATATAAAAGTAATCTGTTTCAGCCCTTAAATACAAACAGAAATGGTATTGATAAACTATAAGTGTAGCATAACTACAAATAAATAAATGAGCAGCAACACTGCTTCTGAAATGTGCTGCATGTGCTATTGTTCTGAATAAATCAGTCACTGGGGATTTGAACCTGAGTGAAGGAGTGTTCCAAACTCTGAACAACATTGACCTCTGATGGACTCTTTGAAGCCACTAAGCCATGGGATTGTCAGAAGACTGTATAATGCTCTGAGACAGGCAGACAGCAAAGGTGCACTTAAATGATTTCTCTACAGCATGCAGTCCAGAAACAAGGAGGCAGAGAAACAATTCGGATTCCCCTCAGAACTGCAGATGATAAGGAAAGTCCACATACTGTAGCATTTTACAGGCTTTTAGGAAAGAATACTGTGCCTTTTTTTCCTTTTCCCTTTTTTCCCTTTTGACATTAGACTAAAACAGGAAAAAAGAGCCCAGCTTAGAGAATGCTGTTCCCCACAGTCTGATAATTTTTAAATGGGTTGTTATTGTAAAGGGCTAATTTATAACTTGAAAATTAAAGCTACTGGGAACCTGGTGAATAACTGTAACAAGCAGCCTATTTGATCAGGCTATTTTTTTCCTTAGTTGTGGGAGGCAAAAAAAAAAAAAAAAAAAAAAAAAAAAGAATTTGTGCTCTTCATTACTCTTTGCCAGACTAAAGAAGAGAACAAACAAACAAGCAGGAAGGTGCCTTTCTTGGTCCAGTATTTCATCTCCATAGTGAATGATGATATCTTTAGGCAGAATTACATGGGGAGCCTTCAAGAGTAAACAAAGGGACTTGGCTCAACTGTCAAATTTGCCATCTCTCTTCTTTCTAAATGCATCTAAACACACAAGGTTATGTTACATTTTATATTTTTTTATTTGTATACAAAATGTTATAATTTATCAATGTTGTGCAGCAAAGTATAGACAGACACATACATCACATACATCACATACACCACATACATCACATACATACATCCCCACCCCCTTCTCTCCCCCAACACACACACTTAGAAATACGACACGAACACAACTTTCTTTCTCTCTACCCTTCAGAAAGGCAACACTGTTTTGGCAGGTCAGCAGCTAGAAATAAGGTGCTATAATTAAGCAGTACCGGAATGTCTTCACTTTACAAATGTGATGTGCAAATTTATATACAACCACATTGGTTTTTTTTTTTTTTCAGGGAACCCGAAACTCCATACCCCGAACCACTCTCCGAGATACAAATATGTATAAAGTGCTAATACTTAAGCATGTTTCCAATGACTTCACGACGTAGTTTGAAGTTTAGAACAGGCACTGTAATAGTTCAGTGGGTAGATTGTCACTGGGTGCAGTTTGACAGAGAAAAGTCACTCAGACATCGCTGGGGGACCGGGAGCGAAAGGACACTTTAGCCTGAAAGCAGCCACAGAAGAGCACCCACATGGACCTCTGGATTTCCTGGTTTCTGTAGGCATAAATGATGGGGTTGATCATGGAGTTGTAGGTAGCAGGTAGGAGCGTGGCATACGTGTACACAGAAGGGTAGTCAGGATCCCCCACCACACAGTAGATGGCAAAAGGCAGCCAGCTGGCTCCGAAAGTCCCAAGGATGATAGCCAGGGTAGAGACTCCTTTTTTGGTGGTGACATAGTGCGGAGCAGTCAGAAAGTGCTGCTGGAGAGCTATCTGGTGGGCATGCCTGCAGACGATCTTGCAGATCTCGATGTAGAGATGGAGCATGATGAGGAAAATGAGAAAGAAAGAGGCAGACAGCAGCGTCACGTTACTCTTGGTCAAGGGTCTGACGACGCTGCAGGAGGTGCGGTCCTGGAGGCAGTTCCAGCCCAGGACGGGCAGCAGCCCCAGGCAGAGGGAGACCCCCCAGGCACCGGCCAGCATGGTGTGAATGCAGAGCACCGTCCTCTCGGAGTAGTAGGTGAGGGCATTGTAGAGGGAGAGGTAGCGATCGACCGTGATGGCCAGCAAGCTACTCACGGAGGCGGCGAAGGAGGCGACGAGGAAGCCCACCGTCAGCAGGCTGACCGTCTCCGAGCGGATCACGTACTGGAAAACGAAGTTGAGGATGAGGCCGAGGCCGGCCAGGAGGTCAGCCGTGGCCAGGCTGCCCACCAGCACGAACATGGGGGTGCGCAGGGCGGGCGAGTAGCAGATGATGGCAACCACCAGGGCGTTCTCGCAGGCGATGGCGGTGCCGGACACGCAGAGCATCACATCCCAGGGGTTGAGGGCGGCGGGCGCGGGGGGCCGCGACGAGAGCTCCAGCGAGGAGTTGCCGCCGCCGGCCGGCAGCCGCGGGGCCGCCGCTCCGCTCTCGTTCAGGGCTGCCGCTGCCTCCATCGCCGCCCGGGNGCGCACACGTCAGGGGCGGGCCGGGCAGGACAGCCCGGGCAGCGGGGCGGGGGCGCGGCCGGGGCTGCCGGGGCAGCGGGAACAGCGCTGGCTCGCTCTCCCCGCCCGGCTCCCGGGCAGGGAGGGTTTGGTCGGGGGCACCGGGAGAGCGATGTGAGCACACACACACACACGCGCACACACACACACGCACACACACACGCACACGCATACGCACACACACGCACACACGCGCACACACACACACACACACACACACACACACGCACACACACACACACACACACGGAGCCGCTTCTCCCGCCGCTTTCCCCCCGCTCCGCAGCCGGTTCTCCCGCGGTGGATGCCGTCCGTGCAGCGCTTGCTGTACGGACTCCGAGCCCAGCGGGAGCTCCGTGCTCCGCCGGATGGAAATGTGCCCGAATAGCGCTCGGAACAGGTGGGGAAAAGCCCGTTCCGCAGTTACTCTCTCTGAACAGTGTATACTCTGGGGCTAAGAGTCTGTTCACCTCCGAAAGCATCCGCACTGTTTTCTGAGGTCCCCAAAATGATAAGGTCAAACCACAGAAGACTCAATCCCGTGGACATAAAAGATATCAGCTCTCTCCTTGTCTCACCCTTTGCGTCTCACAGCGAAGCAGCAGCCAGCATGTTTCCTCTCTAAAGCATGAATAGATGAAGCAGAATCACAGAATCCCGGGGGCTGGAGGGGATCTCTGGAGATCACACAGTCCAAGCCCTCTGCCAAGGCAGGGCCAATATAGAGCCTGTGTGGACAGGAACATGTCCAGATGGGTTTTGAATGTCTCCAGAGAGGGAGACTCCACAACCTCCCCAGGCAGCCTGTTCCAGTGGTCTGCCACCCTCCATGTAAAGAAGTTCTTCAGCAGGTTGAGGTAGAATTTCTTGCATTTTAGTGTACAGCCATTGCTCCTCATCCTGCCACTGGGCACCTCCAAAAAGAGCCTGGCACCATCCTCATGACACCTGCCTTTGAGATATTTATACATATTGATATGGTCAATCAATACTGGCAAAACCAGTATCAAACAAATGTGGGCAGTGGGTAGCTTCCCTCTTCAGCAACACAGCTTTCCTAGGGGACAAGCCAAAAGGTGTCCCCACCTCAGTCTGAGAGACAGTGTTCATTCTGTGACTGACAATCAAAAGAATGTGGAAATAAAATAACCTCTCAGTTATGGGAACAGCATGCAAACCATCTAGACACAATTCTGAAAAATACATTAGAAGAAAATGTGTTTACTGTCTTGAACAGTCCAAACGAAGAAAGCATGCAGGCTGTGCCACAGTAAAAGGTGGGCACATTCAAAAAGAATTAGTGTCAGCACTCATTACATCCACTCCCATCAATGTCCTCCTGCAGGCTAAACACTGTCATCAAGACAAGCAGTGGACACTCTGTACCTCTGTAAACAACTGAAGCCATTGCTCCCCAGGAATTCTGAAACACAGATCTCAGAAAAGCTTAATTTGGAAGGGACCAGTGGAGGTCAGGTCTGGGGCATCTCTCCTGTCCCACCACCTGCTCAGAGCAGGGACAGCATCAACTGTGCAAAGATTGTCCTCAGGGTCTCATTCAGTCAAGTCTGAATATCCCCAAGGAAGAAGACTGTACAGCCTCTCCGGGCAACTTGTGGCTCTGCTTCTCCCTCAGCTGTAAAGATTTTTCCTTTTTATTTAGTAATTGCCTTCACTACAACTTATATCCCCAGTCCCTGTGGGGTGTCCTGCCATCTGTATGTTTTCCCTTACCTATCCAGGCATTACAACAGCATTAGTAACTGCAGCAAAACCAGTTTCAAGAGGAGTTAAGAAGGGTTTGCAAGTCTCAACACAAGCAGTTGGTCGAGTACCCCTACTATAGCTTAGAACATAGCAGTTACCCTATACCCTCTGCCAGCTGCAGAACAGGTATGGCCAATGTAAACTTGGATTAAGATTAATATTGAAATCACAAGAATCCCACTGCAGAAAAAGCTGCTACAGAGCAAGGCAACAGAAGGCAAGGTAAAATCTGAGGTAAAGTAAAATTCTGTACTTGCCCAGAGGAAAGCCTCCAGTCTACCTCTCAAACAGAGGTAGTTAATTTCAACATTAATTAAAATGACTGTGGCAGAATAAATTATTCCAAGCATCTTTCAAAATTGATTAAAAATGCTGCCATTCAAACTTAGCAAGTCAGGTTTGCAAACATGGACCAGCTGGGGTCTACTATGAGGCTGTAAGATCTGCAGTATTTTTATGGCATCTATAAAGCAGAAAGAGAAATGTAATTTATCTGGTTTTCAGTAATGAGGTGTGGTGTGGAAAGTCTTGGTCGTGGGCAATTTGTCACATCTTTGACCAACTTGTTATCACTGGGAAACAAGTATGTGGCAGGTCTTGGCTACAATAGCATGTATATCACAGGGCAGTGTATTTTTTTATATTGTTATTTTTATATTATTTATATTTTAATTTTATTTTTTATTACTTATATTTTTATTATGTTATTTTTATATTATTTATATAATATTATTTATTTTCTATTTAAACAGTTTTCCTTAACTGAAAACATTAAGAGCCCATGCTGCCAAGGCAGAAGTGATTTCACGTGTGGTGAAACCTTGTGAGAGTGTTAGGATCTCAGAGCGAGATGTAGGAGTGTTTTTAGCCTGAGAGTGGGCTAGTCTCACACCCCATGCCTGTGGTCACATATTTCACTCTGAGAAAGAATTGCTCAGCAACCATAGTGTGTCTCTGAACGGGAGGTGCACATGTCCAGCTTGTCTTTGCCCCTTGTGTCAGGTTTTTTCTGAGTTCTTCCAGCTCTTTAGTTCCCTCATTTCCCTGGACTTTTACCCTTTCAAGAGGAGGATGCTCTTACAGACCTCGTCAGGTTCTTACAGAGCCCAGGGAGCAGAGCTGAGCATCTTCCTCATCTCCCTCACGCTGCCAAGTATCAATCGGCAGGGTTAGGGACCAACTCCACGCTTGTTAAAATGGTTACACCTCCTTGGGAACTGTTTGTATTTCCAGAGCTGTCATTAAAGGCCTTTAACCTTCTTAGTAGAGATTCTTGCATCAGTGATTCCAACAAAAGGTGAGCCATCTGGATTGCTCTTAATTTTGACTGGTTGTGGGAAAAAAGAGGATTCAAAGAGTAGATACAAAGCCGGTGCCTAAGAGCCACCACATTTCCCACAGCACCATAAGGAGCAGCAGTGAGAAAAGTCTGGTCAGACCTCTTGCATTGTCATCAAGATGTTTTCATCTTGCCCTCCTAGCTGAGGCTGGATCTGCAGATCTCACAGGAGAATATAAATACAAAAAGCTATGTTCCAGCAGTGCATACCCAAGCATTTTGTATGATATAACTCAGTAATTATCTTAGTGAGTTTCTGAAAATTAAGCAGCAACAAAATTAAAAATTTGCTGAAACAAATGATTTAAAAACCTCTCTGCTTGAATTCTCCATCTGTTCTGAGAGCTGAGCAGCATTGTCGTGTAATTTTAATATGTGATTACTTAATTTCGGTTAACTATGGATTATTTTGCTAGCTGGTATTTTTAATGATTAATAAGTAGGCTGAGTAAATGTTAAGTATTATTAAAGGTGCTTTACATAGCAAGAGTTGGAGCCAACAAAAATTTCCCTTCAAAATTTATCTTTCTAATAACACGCTGAAAATATTGAAGACACATTTTTCTTCTGGCAACATAAAGAAGCCTTAAAATAAAGGCGGGAGGAGGGGAAGGGAGGGGGGATAACACAGATGGTGAGCTAACCAGCACTGGCATTTCAGAGATGTCTATGCAGCTGGTGTGAAAAGATGTTTGAAGCCCTTAGCAACCCATTTAGGCACTTCTTCAAGTTTATAATTTTCCTGACTTGGTGAACTCAGCTGAGTCACCTGGTGACACCAATTTCCAGGTTTTTACTGATGACACCCTCTGCTTGATCCTTCATATTTGGACAGGTGTCTACCTGCAAACATGCCACATTGCAAAACCTACTGGTGACATAAACCTCAGAGGGGTTTAAACACCATTTAGAATTTCTATCTCATCCTCCACAGTCCTGTTTCTCCACCACACATCATGTTTCCCATATGGACCTTGACTGTGCTTCTTGATGGAGCACTCATGGTGCCACCACTCTTTTTGATTAAGTTTCCAGATGCTTGGCTGTTGTGCCCCTCATAAAAATACATTCCAGAAAACCGCCTGCCATGTCTGTAAAATCTGTTCCACTTGCACAGTAAGGCTACATGGGTCTGCATAAATGCAAGAAAACAACTGTCATACTTTTTCTAGCACATGCTTGGGTTGAAAATCCTGTTTTGCATTTACAAGGCTGCATTTCTCCAGTAGATTTAATGGGTGCTTTGGAAAATGATACTGTGTCTTATGTGGTCTCTGACTCACTAGCAGAAAGTACAGGGACAAACCTCACATAAGCAGGTGAAAATCTGCCTTCAGTATTGTAACAAATACCAGCCATCAGGAATGGATTCAGGCTGAACCTTAGGCTGAAATTTTGGTTTTGGGGTAGAATTCCCATCCAACCTCCCCTGGCCCTGCCCCACTCACAGTTTCAGCAGCTGCTGGTTCTGCCCTTGGCTGACAGTGGCAAGGTTCCAGACTTTGATTTCCTCCTCCTCCTCCCACTCCCACTGCAGACAGGATGAGTTCTGGATACAGCTTTGACCTCTTAAGCTTAGTCAGACAGAGATGCCTTTTCTGAGTGTTCACCACCCAGAGATGTTTTTGGTTTTTTTTTTTTTTTTAATGCTTGAGCTTTCATATCATCATTTAGAAAGGGCACAGATACTGTGAGAACTATCAACACGTGCTTAGCAATCTCCACATCTATCAGCTCACTGCCAGCAGCCATCCAGGCTAAGGCAGAGGGCCTGGCTTAGCTTCCAAAGGAGTAACTTAGGCCAGCAACTTTGGATGTGGAAAGAGCTGCACATGGGTTTGTATGGTCACTGCTTACCCTTATTGGAAAAGTTAGCCTCTGGTCCACTCTATTTATTTCTAGAGATTAGTGATGAATCAACTGAAGCTAAATACACATATTTTGCAACCTTTCCTTCCTTTCCCCGCTTGTTCTGTTGATGGAAAGAAAGCAGCAGCAACAAAGGTCATTCATCACTAGATGTGTCGTCAAGTGCAGTGGAACAAGGTCTTTTGTTGTTCTTATTCTTTTAAACTTTTTCAAAACCTTGTTGCTCAAGTTTTTGAAAGGCTTCAAACTGGCCTTTAAATTGCACATCTAAGAGAGGGAGTCCAGAGTTCACCTAACAAATGTTGTTTTGCAGCTTTGTAAAAAGATACTGCAAATTTATTTCGCTAAAATAACTAAAAACACTGGTTTCTGTTGTTTCATGTGATCCTATAAGCTGATGAACAGTGGCTACACAGGAGGGTGTAGATAGATTTTTTTTTCATTAAAGTTAATAGTGAATTTGAGAGCAATCTTTCCAGATGCTAGAATGCAAGCTAAAAATAAATTTCATTGTGGAAAAAGCACTATGCCCATCTTCCTCCCTGCAATTGCTTTCTTAGAAATTGCAAGAAGACAGCCCCATCATCACCCATGGGTAATTTCCCTGCCTGCAGCACAGAAGTGGCTCTGTGGGCCAGTCCCTATAAAGGGCTTGGGGAACTACAGTAAGGTACCTGCCTCCCCAAAGTGGGAAAAAAAATCTATTTCTAAGCCAGGAATCCCAGTTCTGAGGATCTGTTGAGCAAGTAGAGATCAGAATAGGACCCAACTGGAGAATGGAATAAGCTTAACTGTGGGTCTGGCCAGAGGGATGGGCTGAGTTAGCAGTTCTAAACTTCTGTCCAAGAAGGATCTGCCCTAGAATGCTTTCCCAAAAATTGGTACTCATGTCTTTGTTTGTGGAGACCCAAGCAGGGCTTATTCCTGCCATTTTTATAAAATCTAGGAGAGAACATTTGCCCAGACACAGCCCTTTAGATACTCATGCAATGACTGAACAAGTCCCTGTGGAAATGGGAGGGGAGGTCTGTTTCTCTGCCCCACATCTCCCACAGGAATAAATTATGCCCCACCTAAAATTTGGGCCAACAACCATCTTAAGCAGCCACTGCATGTAATGCAGAAATATCCAGTTTGAGACAGGAGCAAATCTCCAGCTTCACTCACCTTGTGAGGCTGTAGTCAGACTTTCTTTCCTGTGCTTGCTCTGGTACATCTCCACACAACCTCAGGACAAAATGAACTGTACTCAAGCTATCCCCTGTAGCTGGATTTCCAATTTGCCCTTTAAAAAAATCCCTTAAAATTGTCCTTAAAATTTCAATGATGGAGTTGTTCTGATCTCCATAGGCAATTTCTTCTAGGGCTCAACTAATTTCCCTAATTACAAGGTGGAAGCCAAGGAACACTGGGTGGCTTTGAGTCATTAAACTGCAAGAAATCCCAGGCATCCGAGAAGATTGCATCCTAAAAAGATGTAGGAGAACAGGTGAGATCTTTTCTGTTAATGTCAGGAAACTGGGCAAAGAGCTGCTGCTTTCTTCTTCAGAGAGGAAGGCTGTACCTTCAGCAGTGGGGCACATTATGGGGAGAAAGCAAGGTCCCTGCCTGCCAGTGGGAATGTTGTCCTCGGGTGCTTGGCCTGGGAATTAGACATCACAGGCACAAATCCATACATCCCAGCCAAATACATTATATATCAAATTAGATATTACCCAGAGACACTAATAACGCAGGTGTAAACCAATAGTATCTACATATATATATATATATATATATATATACCCTTGTTATTATAAAGTTTCGTTCTTTACATATTTTATATGAGTCTTCCAGATACAAATATAGTTTCATATTTCTTTACTTGTCAGCTTGGCAAACCTTAGAGAAGATATTTCCTCTAAGAGAACAAATTAAAGCAAGTCTAAAACAAGTTACTGCTCAACAGCCTGGGTGCCTGCCAGCAAGAAACAAATGGATGAATATTTAGCTGTGTCAGTAACAGAGAATTGCAAATTCTCAGAAAACTTCTTTGTTTGTTTGTTTGTTTTCCCCCTGGTGATGTCAGCTTTACAATAGTAAAACCAAAGGTAGAGCTGGCAAGGCTGAAGTTATTAGCATTGCAGGGTGCTTACAGGGCAGAGCATAGGGGCAGGGATGATTACATCTCCCACGGCAGAGGAAAGGCTGGGAAAAATCCACAGACAAAGCAATACATCCAACTTGCTCTCCTCCTCCTCATCCCACAGGTGAACCCATGCTCAGCTTGGCAGCACCAAATGCAGGGACCCAGTGGTGTGATGTCCACAGCTCTGGAGTCTTCCATACAAGTGCTCATGCTGATGTAGATGACAAATGAGTAGTTTTCCAGGCAGAAGGACGATTGTTTCACCTCTGTAATCCCTGCAGAAGGGACTGCTTCTTGACATGAGCACTAGAAGGACCTTCTAACATGTCAGGTTTTTCACTGTTATTTCCAAAAACCCTTATGAGGTAGAAGTATGGGTTTGAAATACAGTGCTAGGATATGGAGAGCTTTAAACTCAAAATTATGGGTTGGGTCACTAGCTAGAAGTTAATGAAAAAGTGAGGGATTTTGAAGAGCTGAAGGTAGCAATGTGCTCTGTGTAGGGAGGGAAAGAGCAAAGCCCAAGCTGAGCATCAATACTTCACTGTTGATGCATGTACTAATTGGTGCCACCCTTTTTTTATCTAATCCAGAAAGTATGTATGTGTGCCATAGAAAATAAAAATTGATTGCTCCCTTCTATGGCCATAAACACTGTGGCATGGTGTGCAGTGGCTGAGCTCAGCCTTCGGTTCCTCTTCTTGGGAATACTGGAGTAGGGGGTCAGCCTCCCTAAGAGGCTGCTTCTCTCATGAACATCCGTATTTGGACAAGGAGAAAATGCAGCAAACATTACTTGCCACCATTAATAAAGGCTCTCAGTGTCTTAAAATAGCAAGAAGACCTTTTTTTAATCCAGAAAGTGCTATATTCAGCTGGAGATAATTTGATGGTAAATTACACTCTGACAAAGAAGAGTTAATCACTGACCTCAAAATTAGCTGTTGCCTAGGTACCCCTGGTCAGGCTGTGTTGACATTTATGTTGTGCAAACAGAATGCAATATCAAGCACTCAGATGTATATTCAGGGCTTTAAAAGTGGCCACTTTTCCAAAGTGTAATGTGGTGCCTGGGACTGTGAGTTTAATGTTGGAAATGTTAATGCCAACTGGATATAATTCAGATCATTCAATGGGAGCTCCTGGAGATGCAGTTCTAGAAACATTGGTAAAACTAAAAAAAAACCCCCAACAAACAACTAAACCAAAATCCCAACCCCCCCAAAAACCCCCTCCACAGCATATTTTGTTGGGGAGAAGCCATCTTGGTTAAAAAAAGGTGTGCAGACAGCTTTAGCAGCCAAGAATCATAAATTGGATACCTAAGTAATGTCGTTGGCATGGCTTCCCAGAAGACACACCACTCTAGATAATTTTTTTCCCTCTGTTATGGGATCAGACACCTCATTGGGATGGAACCAACACCTCTATGCAGAAAAACACACTTGGATTTCTCCAAAGTGTGTGATTCGGTGCTGTGTGACACTAGGGATTTTTGTGACGTGGTGTACGGGGTCAAAAACTGACTGGCTGTCAGATGGCAGCAAGTGGCTGTCGGGGGGAATCAAAGCTTGTGCCTTCACTGTTGTCTCCTAACTATTATTTATGTTGTTGTTGCTATTTTCTAATAACCTGGCAGGCAGTGGTGGTGGTCAAAGCAGAGGGCTCCTCACCACCAGGCCTTTTTGTACCATGACACCTTCAAAATCATGCCCATTGGTTTTGTGCCCCTTTGCCATCCAGTGAGAGAGAGGACTCTGAATTGAAATCACAGACAGCTCAGGAGAAAACCCTGCCTGTCATGGGGGAGTGTTATTTTGGGGTCCTTAAGTGCCCTGTAAGCCTTTGCTCCTCGGGTGGGTCTGGGGGCGTGGGATTTTTGTCCCTCAGGCCAGTGGGTCACTGGGAGGTGTTGAAGGAGCTGATGCTCTGCACTGCCTGCTCCTGCCACCCTGCCAGCCCACTGCTCATCTCCTTGGGAACCAGCCCCAGGCACAGGCTGATGTGCCAGGTGGGGCTGGTAATATTAGGTGTGAAGATTGGCTCATTTGCAAGCTGGGAAAAGATCGACAATTCCTAATTTGCACTTCCCGGCCTCAGGAGCTCCAGCTGAATTTTTTTTGCAGTCTGCTTTGGGAAAAAACCCCAAAGTTTTAGAGGGTAAATCCAAAGGTCTGCTCTGATATTGGCCATAGCACCTACTTCTGCTGCACACTCTTCAGACAATAGTGTGTGTTCCCATAGCAACAGGAGGAATTAATTTAATGGCATTATTAGGCCTTATTTACATGCACGCACACACACACCTGCATGCCATGCACACAGAGAAAGAGAATGAGAGAGTCCTACTCTTCAGGAAGATCCCCATGAGAAGTCAATCCAGCACGTGAGGTCCACAGTGACTGCAAGATCCTGATTTTTCACTTTACAGGCACAAACCCAAAAGCTGACTGGCCAGCCAGAAAAAATTCAGCAGCACAGCCCCACAACAACAGGGTCCAACCTCATACCAGTGATACAGCTGGGAGTGGGGATACAACCAGTGGAGGCTGGGAGACCCCCCCCTCTTTTGTTGTCCACCCCTCAGTGCCACCTCTCACCAGGCAGGTGGTGCCAGAAGGGAAGCAAAGCCCCTCTCCCTGTGTGCTCCCTGCAGAGGAGTGGATTTGTGGCAACATTTCTGTCCCAGCCGCGTTTCCTTTGCGCTGTGGGAGGATGCTGCACACCAACCTTCACTGTGTTTTGCCTGCTTCACCCCGGACCCGGGGGCTTTTGGACAACCTCTGTATCATTAAACATGAGTCAGCGATTTCTGCAAGCCCTGAAGCTCTTCCTGTTTGTTGACCTTCTGCTGTTTGCTGTTACACATTAGCCAAATAAACTTCAGAGAGAGCGTGGCTTCTCTTTGCATTTCAAAACACTGGCACTTTACACTAAGGTATCTCACAAAAATCTATTAATTGAGGGAAAGGACAACACCATTTATGCTCAGATACCGTTCTCAAATGTTAGTAACTTTGGTATTTAAACTAATTATTTTGGAAAACATTGTTCTGAATTCCTCGTGGGAGTCAAAAGATGTAAAAACCCAGTTACTTTGTAAGAGCTCTCCAAAAATGATGCTTGCTATCTTTTTGACATTTAAAATGCTAATATGGCTTTTGCTGTTTATTATCTAAAGGCGTAGAAACATTTATTTTTAAATGCCCAAAGGGTTAGAGTTGATCTCTACTTAAAGACATTTTGTAGATCATCAAGATCAGACAACATTCTAAATTAATTTGGATTATCAAGGTGAAAAAAAATGTATCTTTGTTAATTTATCTGAAAGTATCCAGTGCAACTTTAGAGATGAGCCAGTCCTACATTCCCACACATCCCCATGGCATGACCTGCTGTGTGAGCGAGGGAAGATTTCAGGTCTGGGTTGAAAAAGACAGGAAGATGATTTTCAGGGGAGCATCACTTAGTATATTTGTAATAATGTCCTTTTTGCTGGTTTTGAGTTCATGTGCAGTGTCAAAAGTAAGCACAAGCCTTTTTTTTTTTTTTTTTTGCACTGATAGCCTTCTAATGGTGTTTTCTTTGCTGGTTATATCTCACCTTCCTCTAACAATACTCACTGTTCAGCCACAATTTTGTTACTCTAACCACTAAGTGATCTAATTGATCTAATCTGTAATAGTGAGGGTACGTGCCTCTAGTATGGATCTGAACATTATCAGAGTTGCCAGACCAATGATGCTCTCCCAGGTTGCATTAGATGCCTCCATTTCTAACACACAACTTCATTTTTACTCCTTTCCTGGGCAGCACTGTGGACTTCTAAAAAAATCCTGGAAGTGAACAGCTGAGTGACTATAGAGGATAGTTGATGAGCAAGGGGAGGAATGGGATGCAGAGGTGACTGGCACAGAAAAACCTTCTGTTTGCTTGGGCACGTGGCTTTTTACCCCATTGGACCTCTCCAACTGCAGGAGCTGCTTCTCTACAGCCTGTTGCAGAGGGACAACCAGTGCACTCCTGTGCAGGGATTTAGTCCTTCCCTCATAACCCATTGCCCCTGTTCTTCTCAGAGAAGAGAAAGAGTGGCAGGAGCCACTGGCTCTCCCCACCTGTGCTGTGCCATGCTGCCCCTGCGTTTTCAAGGCATTGCCTGAAATTCTGGCATGGGGATTACTTGATTTCCATCTGGGCAGCAGATGTTGAGACAGCAAACCTCCATACCTGCTCTCCCATTGCTGGCTCCCAGACCTCACCTGGCTCCTTTGTGCCACCAAGTTCCCATAGATCACACCTCAGCCACTTGCAAAGCTCTGCAGAAAATCAAGATCTGAAAGCCTTGCTGCTTAAGAAATCAAAATTATTTCAGATCATATTGTGGGGAAGGAAGCAGAGATGTGGAATTTGTTTGGACACTGAAGGAGCTTCATAAAATAACTCTGCTGTACCAGGAGGCCCCACACAGGTACCATCACCTTAATCACACTGTGGAGGTGTGGACTCCAAACCGCTAAACTGCTTATGTTTTTAAAACTTCAAGCCCCAGACTGAAGACTCAGAAGTGTTAATAAACTATTTGCTTGTTCTGGGTGAGTGGAAATGATGGCCTTATATATATATTTTTAAACACAGAAGCAGACATGAACTCATCAGTTTTGCAGGTCAACACCGTGGATGCCACCTATCCAAGCAGCTACACAGAGGTATGTGGAGCAGAGCTTTTGGGTCGTGGCTATCCCAGGGCAGGTTGGTCAGTGGGTTTTAGTCTTGCTGCATGACGTGGTCACTGAGTAGTGCAGCACTGGCTGCACCAGGAGGGGAGCTGCAAATCCTCACTCAAGAGCACGTGTGAAAAACCAGCCTGCTCCTATGGCTGCAACACCCTCATCTCCTGAGGGCGGGGAGTCAAGATACTGAGGCAGAAAAGAAGGAACACTCTTCATCAAAGCAGTGGATATAAATTTGCCTTTATTTTGGTCACTTCCCCACCTGCTGTTATGCTTTTTGTCCTGTCTAAATTGAGATTTTTTACTTGGAATTCATCCATGCTCCAAAAATACCCAGATACAGAGTGAAAGGCACTGGGTGGGTCACCAAAAATCCAAGCTAAAGAATTTAGGAATGCATTTTAATTACCGTTAGCATTAATTTAAGGCTAAATACAATGCCTTTCATTATACAGTCATTTATTTTTAGCACCAAAACACACAAAATACTCTTTTGGAGTACTTGACTGCTAGCATATGCAAAATTCAAAAGGAATACTGATCTGTGACCAACATGATATAGTTTATGATATTATCAATTCCTACATATGTTTGAGTCTCACAAAGTCACAGGCGGGGCACCTGAAAAACCCAGAAAATTAAGTTGTTGGACATCAAGAATCGAGGACATCAGTACTCAGAAATAAACTCAGTTCCTGGTGAATATGAGGCAGCGTACTGTGAAAAGACAAAGCTGCTGAGTTTTAAAAAGCTGTTTGCAGGTCACTTTTAAAAAACAGCTCTGGTCATGCCTATTTCCAAAAAACCCACTTCTGAACCTGATGGCTTAGCAAATAATCATCTCATATCAAATATCCCTTTCAAAGCCTTAATGCTGGAACATGCAGTGCTGATATGGCTCAATATAAGCACTTAAATAAAGGCTATTATTTCCAAGTCTGTGATATAAAAAAAATGCATCAATAGGGCAGTTGAGTTCAAAAGATGCTGAATAAACTTATTAAATGCTGATTCTGGTCATCTTTTCCCTTCTATTAGATAGCTGCTAGACTGTTAGTCCCTCCCTGCTGTAACAGTGCTGACAGCACCTTCCTCAACAGCCCTTCTGAGGTAACCCTGCCTCATTTCCAGGGATGCCAGTGCACCCCCTTCTCTTGCAGTGCCAGGGCAGTGCTTTAAGAACCAGGCTTCAAAATCAATTCACATGGTCAGCCTGGAAAAATATCAGTCTTTTGTGCTCTAGTCCATCACTTCAATGCAGGTGAAATTTTGATCAGTTGCTTGATCCCGTTAAGAAATAAAAAATAAGGAAATCCTTGTTATATTGTCCTTTCATCTATTTGCTGCAGTCAGCAGCAGCTGCAGAGGCTTTCTTTGATGCTTCCATCCTTTGAAGCTCTCACTGCACACTGTGCACTGCATTAAGTGCCTTTGAGGTCTGCACCTGGGAGTGCTCCTGCCTCTTTATGTGGAAAATCACCCCCAGAAGTACATGCATGGTGCCCATGCCAAATGCAGCTGTTGTGTGGCCTGGACATTTCTTCTAATGGTCAAAATAGTCAAATTCCCTTCTTCCATTTGAACAGGATTCAAAGCAGTGTATGAAGGAAAAGATATACTCACTGGCCCGGCCATTGGGACCATGGTGTGGATCTTTGGAGTTCAGATGGATTTTGGCCTTCTCTGTAGTCATCTTCAAGTTACTTTCAGTCAGCTTGTGAGCATGTACACTGATTTCAGTCATGGCCCCAGTCTGCTGGATTTAGGTCAAAGAGCAGCCTATGCCACTGAAATCAGTATAATTGCTAGGACATAAAGGTGGTCAGAGGAGGATAAAGGAGACGTAAGTCCCCTTTAGGGTGTTCCCATTGCTGGTTTGGTTTCATTCTCTCCCCTCTCTCAAATTTTTTAAAATACTTATGACCAAAGGACATAGCTGAGTTCTTTCTGTGCCTTGCAGGGAGGAGAGGGAGAGGGCTCAGCCCAGGAGGCTGCCAAGGGCTCTGGCTCTCCATCAACAAAGCACTTAAGGGCGTGCTTTTGTAGGTATTTAGCCAGCACCATTGACAGAAATACCCATAGCACAGAGCCCTCAGGATCCAAACCAAGGCTACATGACATGTGGGAGATCTTAAAATGGCTTTTTTTTCCTTTTCCAGCAACGATGCGGGACTCGCCCAAATGAACAATCAGAACTCTCCCATTGAAAGGCTGCCCATCTGGCTCCTCTCCTAAAGTGCTAGGGAAAACAAGGCTTTATCTAGTTTGGATTATAATTATATAAACACATTAAAAACCATATTACATCACAGCATAGTGCAGGATAGTGTATTGTAGTACAGCATAAATATAATATCTAATACATATATGATATTATATATCTATTATATATAAAGGGTAGACCCTGTCTTCCTCGTGGCAGTAACATACGTTGAAGCAACAGCAACTCTTGAATTTCTTGCTGTCCTGCCATAAAAAATTTCAGTGCAAAGAGTGAAATTCAGCAAAGGCATAGCAACCAAAATCAGGATTCTGGAAATGGTCAGGGAAGCATAATGGATGTCACTGCCACCTACGCTGCTGCTGAGAAGACAGCTGGAAACACAACTACAGTCTGAGATGCATGTGCCTCCAAGTGTTTCATAAATCTGCACAATCCTGGGATACATTTCAGAGGAAGATGCACAGGGACTGTGACAGGTTGTATGCTCTGGTAATTATAATGCCTGTGTGCACTGTGTACAATGGATGATGGATAATGTGTCACAGATTCTGCAGGATAAACACTCTAAAATAAGCACATTTTCAGCTCAAAAGAAGTGAAAGGTACGCCAAACCGCCTCAAATTCAAACCAAATGCAGGTCAGTATATTCCTATTGTGTAGTCTTAAAAATAGATGCAATTTCTGTCATTAACTCTTGATGATTCATCCTTAACCTGGACTGTTTCCCCCTGGGTTCTACTGACATTACCCACAGCAGTGCGTTGACTCTGCCTGGACACCACTTGCCCCCCAAAAGCCACTCTATCACCACCCTCCTCAGGTGGACAGGGGAGAGAGAATATAGCAAAGAGCTCATGAGTTAAGGACAGGGATACTTCAGTGTGCCCCAGAATCTGCCTTCCCCAGCAGCACATCCCAGGACACATGAGGCCAGCACTGCTTGCCAGGGAGATAGAGAACAGAAGGGAGATGTTAGGACAAAAGAGTGTAAATATGTGAGTGAAAGCAAGTGAATTGTTAAGACCAGGCAGATGAGAAGAAGCCACGGTGAAAAAAGGAAGGGGAGAACACACTCCTGCTGGAATCTGAAAAACAAAAAATCCCCAGAGTTGCAGCCCCTGTGTCAGAGGATGTCAGGGAAACATGTATTTCGCACTCTCCTTGTGTTTAGTTGGTGCAGAAGGTCACACCTTGCAGCACTGTTGGTTGCTGTGTGGTCTGAAACAAAAAAGACCAGGGCCATGGACCTACTGACGTAGTGCTGGCCATGGACCACTTAAACAGACTCTCAAAATTACAGTTTGAAAGTCAACAAAATTGTCAATTGTCAGTTGAGGGAGAACATGAGGCTTTCTTTCACCCTGCTGTGAAAGGCAGTGCCTGCAGACACAGCACCAGGACTCCAGGCAATTGCTTTTGCTTCCTTCTGGTTCCCACACGGACTTTCTGCCCTGTCTACATCCCCACCTAGGAATGGTGGCTTTGGTATCTAGCCACTGTGCTCTGTCCAGATGAACACAGAAAAGAAATCATTTTCAGATGGCAAGGTAGGAAGAGAAGAAGAACAAGGTGGGGAAGCAAAGTGCACAGAAAGCAATGACTGGAGAGCTGTGAGTCTGGTCAGGGAAGAGGCCACTTCTTCTAAAAATACTTTCTGATGGAAATTGATTTTATTGGTTGCATTTCCTAGGAAACTAAGTAAATGAAAGATAGGCTTTGTAATGGAGTCTTTCAGTTATTCTTGCCTAATACAGGTTGAAAACAATATTTTTACTGCCAGCAAAAGACATCTATAGTCTGCAGAATCCTCAGGGTGTCACTGGAATGATGCCCCTGGTTAAATTGTAACCTCGCTGCTGTGTGGTGCTGCTGTACAGTGTGAGGAAAATACTGTGCATATACAGGATGGCCTAATTCTACCCATGTATCACAGGTTTTAGAAAGTTTTTATGCTCACATTTTAAGCCTGATGCTATTCCCACTGAACTCAAAGCAGTATTCCCACAAAGCTCCACGTGAGAAAAACTTGGTACCAGATATCAGTGTCCTTACAAGTGAGCTGTTGTTGATGAGGCAGAGACCAAGCAATGTGTGCACTTTCCTTCTGCCATCAGGTTTCCAGAGTTAAAACTCCATCACAGCCTTTGTAGCTGCAACCTCCCTTTGTGTTGGTGTCATTTGAAATGAAGAATGTTCTGCCCAGACTGAAGTGAGAGCAACAGTTTTTAGGCACGTTAAAGGAAGTAGCAAGTCTCCAAATCCCCCTTGAGGTTATTGGAAGACTATCTGAAAGGGAGACCATGGAGTTTAGCATGCCAGCATGAACAAACTACAAAGCAGAGGAGGCAAAAGGGAATGAGGGAGTGAAGAAGGGAGCGTGAGTGTGAGGAAGCTTAACAGCCACGTTGGCAAGAAGCAGACTGTCAGCAAAGAGGATGTTTACAATCTTGAAGTCAGGATCAAAGAGCAAGTGGCTGGCATGAGTGTGCACTACAGCCTCTTGAGGTAGGGTAAGGCTGAGAATACAGAACACCAGGACAAGATCTCAGCGTAGCTGAGAACTGGAGACTTCCTGCTCGTGCTCCTGCTCATGCAGTTGTCGAGTTACAAACAGGACAATGTGCAAAATGACCCTAAGCTGAGTGCAAATGTATGTGCTAAAATCACAGCACTGAAAAGCATTGGCCAATCTTTTTTTTAATCAGTAACAAAGAAGGAACTGAGAAGTAGAGAAATACTCATTACATAAAAATATCAAAGTCATTAATTTCTTTATAGGGGTGTTGTGATTGGTCCATAATTTGAAGCTGAAAACCATCTTACGCTTATGAGGAATGCAACTGTATCCTTCCCAGAGTTACAGCACTTACGCTGAGGATAAATATTTTTCAGGGGATTTACAGACTAAGCTAATAATCAGCTCAATGTAAACAGTTCCTTTGAAAAAATTCATACTGTACCAAGCACTTTGTAATACTGACAGTGCTTTAATGGTATTTTTATTTTGCACTGGAAAACTCATGCTCTAACAGAAAATAAAACAGTTCAGCTTCAGGGAATTCTGTGGGAAAAGTGATGCTCTTTCAAAATGCCTCCCACTGCCTGCTGTGACCAAACAGAAGCTGGCCCATCTCTGTTGCCTGTCCCTGTGTGCTGACACACAGCTGTGCAGAGATGCTCAGCCTGGAACACGCTCCTGTCATTGAGAATACAGGAGGGGTCTGGGAATGTTTTCCCATTTCCTGCGGGAGAGGACAGGCCGGCTCCCTGTGTGTGCACGGGGGTGAAGAGCTGTGGGAGGTTTCAGGGGACAATAGGAGAGAACTGAGACAATTGTGAGAGGCAAGCCTTTGATAAAGGGGGAAAAGAGACACTTTGTGTTTATGTCTTCTCAGGGTTTTTCTGAATAGCCTCTCCTGTTATAAGGAAGAGATGAAGTGGCCCTAGCAGGGTATTTTGGGACCGCACCCTCAGCACTTGGACCTTGCTGCAATTTCAGTCAGTGACAAACTGTTGAAAGCATGGAAAGGATTTTAACTGCCTTTATGAACTGCAACCTCTATTTCTACAAGCACAGCTAATAGCCAAATCACTGAAATATAAAAAAAATTAAAAGAAAGAAAATATCAGGGGATATAATCAGAGACATCTAGCTCCAAATCAGCCCAAACATGCAGTCCAGGAAAAAAAAAAAAACAAAAAAAAACCCAGAGGAAAAAAATAATGCCTAGAAGAAGAATTAGCAAGAAACACATCCTTGACTAAACTTTTCAGCTTCACATTTGCAACTATAGACGCAAGGTGAAGAGATGAAGAGGAAGGTGAAGAGATGTTTTGTGACTGCTCAGAGAAGGAATTGTGACTCTGTGCTCAGACCCATGATACTGAAAATGTGCAGAAAGATAGATAAAATCAACAATGGCAATGATATGCAGAATGAAAGCAGGCAAAATCCCATGTATCTAAGTTATAAGAAAAGAAATCTAAAGGGGATACCTGCAAAAACAACTAACCAATGCAGTATTTGTGCTACCACCGTATGCTCTGCATTTAATAAATGGGAGCATAATAATTCACCAACATCTAATAAATGGAGGACACGATTGGTGATGATCAAAACAGACCAACAGATGCAGTGATCTGGGGGACACTTAGTACTGAACATCCAAAAGCAGGATACATGAGGTAGTTGAGGGTCAGGTAGTATTCATATGGCAGATAAGTGAAGATTCCTAATTGTAACCAATTACTTCTGATCAAAAAGGCAGGTAACTCATCTTCAGGCAAATGACACTTTCCTGAGCTTCAGGCAGAGTGAAACCCTCTAAGAAGCTCCCCCATACGGCTTTTGCTCAGCAGGCTGCAGAGCAAACCCTCTCCAAAACCAGCATTTATTGAGTGGGAAGTGGATAATTCTGTGGAGTCTCTAATGGCATAAATGTTACTGGAGAAGCTATTCCATAACATAATGTTCGTCAGAGATTCAAGCCAAGGCAGCAGATGGAGAACATGCTGTCAGCAGGCAGAGGAGAAGCAGAACTAAGCTTTCTGAGTCCCAGGGGAGTCAAGGAGAGCTGGTCCCTGCATGAGGCTCCTGACAAGGGCAGAGAGGTCACCATGACCCATCAGCAATGGAGACAGACAAAATCCTGTTTCGTTCAAAGCCACTGATGATTGACAAGCTTCTCTAACCCTCAGCAGCCTGTTCTCTGGCCTGGCTGGTGATAGATCAGAAGTCACATCTACCCCTGACAACACAGGGTAACCCTGAGGTGGCACACGCCCTTATCTTAGAGAAGCACTGTACCAGAGGAGTACCTAGCTGTGTCTAGAGTAGATGAGACAGAGGTGAAAGCCATAAAATCCTTTTTTAAGGGACCCTATAATGTAGCTGTTTACTTATCTCACAGCTCTGCCAGGTTTTATAAAGGCTACCGAGGGACTAATTTCATTTTAGTTTTTTGAGTGCAGGTGTTTTGGCTAAGCCATTTGTGTATGTTCCTCCAAGGAGACACAATGGGGAGAAATAAACTCCTACAGAGGGATAACTTCTTGTCTCCCACGAGAGGTGATCTGACTCACCTCTGGAAGCCCTCCTCTCTGTTTATAGCCTACCTGGCTTTGATGCCACTGCCACCAGGTAAGGGGAAATTCAATCAGATGAACCAGCCTCCAACTCCAGAAAGCTGCTCTATAGGTTTCATGCAACACTTAGCAGGATGTGCCCACTAGGTCAAAATCTTTTCCTCTACGTAGTGTGTCCAGGACAGAGCCCCATCTCCTACAACACCCCAGAAGTGGAAAGCAGTGAGATGAGACTGAAGCCTTGGAGGAAGCCCTGTGTGCACGACTCAGTTACAACAGCATGTCCTGAGGACATTGCACAGGGCCAGCTGGAGACACTTGTTAATGAGAATCCTGGTACACAGAGAATGAGAAATGTGACCTTTGGAAATTCAAATCAGGCTTGGCACATGTGTCTTCCAAATGACTGCTGTGACTCCCGTCAGGGCTCATGTGGATATGGGGTGTGGCTCAATGGCAGGCTTGCCGCTTGTCTTCCACGTGCTGTGACCCAGGCTCCTCCCGGCCACAGCAGCACAAGCCCTTTGCTCCACGTGTCCCCGAGCGTGTTGGGCCACGCTCACACACTAAGCTGGGCTCTGCGACTCCGGGAGCTCCGGCTCCGCACCCTCAGCCTGCCCTGCCCACCCGGCCGGCAACGTGAGAGCGAGCGCTGTGCGTGTGCCCAGGTGCGTGCACAGCTCTCCTGCAGTTCCTAGCAACTGAATTGCAGCCTCCCTGCCAATCTACTCTTCCCTGTGCATCAGCTTGCTTGTTCAAATATACCTCACTGAAGTCCTCTCTTTTCACCCAGACGGCTCCAGCTCTTCCCTTATTTGCCCTTTTCCTTTCCCCTTGCCTCACTGAGATGCATTTCAGCTCTTGCTCACCCCTGGTATTAAGCCCACTCTGAAGGACTGTGATTTATGTGGAAAGGGAGACCAGAATGGAAAATACCTAAACACCTCCCTTAGGACTTAGTGTAGAAAGGTTATCACAGCATCTGGGGAAAAAGATTTTCCACCAGGTAACTAGTCTAACCCTTCCTTAGAATCCTGCCTCTCTTAGGAAAGGTTTTACTGAGTTATCCCTCTCTTGATAAGAACGGAGTTCATGAGCCTACAAAATACCCAAGCTGTGGAGGAGAAAAATAAAAAAATCCCTCAAAATATAGTGTAGAACCTTAAACCCAGCATCAGGTTTCATAGCTTAGACTTGTGAGCATCTGAGTCAATTATCCCGTAGTCTGATCTGGGGAAAATCCAGGAAGAGGGTGGCACAGGGTATTTAATCTTATTATGGGAGAATTTATGGGAGTTCGGGCTTGCGGAGAATGTCTCCATGCAAGGTTTATGTTTGATTGAGAGTCAAAGTCTTACCACTTTCTTTAGTTTCTCCTTCCATTTTCTCCTCTTTACATAATCCACACTGTATTTCCAGGGAAGAAGGTGGAAAATCAAACAAGTTAAGAAAAGGTACATGGTCTCATTGATGGCAATTCAGAATATATCAGTAATAAAACAAGCAAGAGAGTTTGGCTTCAAGAAGTGAAAACTCCAAGAGAAGAAGATGGATATAGTGGGAAAACTACAACTTGTGGCACAGTTACATGTGAGAAAAAGGATTCTGAACCACAGATGCTGAAAAAACCAAACACACTACCAAAAAATCAGAAGAAAAAGAATGGAAATAAACAAAAGATAATGCCTATTAAAAAAAAAAAAAATAAAAAAAAAAAGAGTACCTGAGCTGTCAGGGAATACAAAATAACAGACCTATTTTAGGGCCACATCTGAATCTCTCTGGAAATGAGAGGGGGCTACTGCAATGACTGAAAACCACACTGGGCTTTAGTGCTGGCAGCATGACTCACCTAGAGTGGGGAAATGCAAATGGAGCATCAGAGATGGTTCATATCATGCTGTTGGCTGTCCTACTTTGATTACACTATCTCTCTATGCTACAAAGATGAATGTATTAAAAAAAAGGAATATAAATGTTCTAGTCAAACCTTGGGTCATGCAAAGAGCACGTCTTTCTGGAGGACCAATACATAATAACACTAAACATTGTTTTTCATGCCTTTTCTCAGCACTCTCTTGCTTGGCTCCAGTGGACAGATCAGCAACTGCAATTGATTTTTTTGTAGCAGGTTGTTTAAGAACTTCAGAAGGGGACTGCTGATTATGAATATTTGCAAGGATTGTAATTTCAAAGTATGATTTTATATTATTAATATTTTGTAACTTTATGCACTAGTTTCACATTACTTCTGAATTACCACCAAAAGTGACAACTTTAATTAGGTTTTTAAATATATACAAGACAGAGGGAGGCATTTGGAAGCCAAGCACATTGTATTTTTCCCTATCAGCCTCTAGGCAATCACTTGGATTGAAACTATGCCAGCAAATGGAACACTCCTGTGTACATACCTTGGTTTTACCCCCAGTGAACTGGACTTGTTCATGTAATTACTGATAGGGTGAAACCCCTATGGAGAACGAAATGATCTCCTGAGTGAAGCTGGTATTTCCTCTCACTGTAAAACACGAATATTTGACAGGGCATATGCTTTGGAGTTTATAAAAGTGAAGGCTGGCCTGAGTCTGTGAGAGCCAAGAAAACCATCCTGGGTGATGTGGAAAAATCTCAGAAAGTCGGGAACAAAACAAAGAGCTGCCACAAGTGTCACCCCAGAATTATACACAGCTCTTTGCTTCTTCCTCCTGGCAGCTGTGTGAACATGGAAAGGTCCTGTTTCAGGACCACAGATGAGTCCCTCTGGAAAATGAGACAAAGAGAACAAAAAGTCAGTGGATTTTGCAAGTGGACACAAGACCACAAGGAGGGGAAACTACCAATGAAAATTATGGAAAAGAACTGCTCCTGCAGTCACAGCACAAAGCTTAACCTGTTGGACTGGCATCAAAATCCATTGGCACAGAAGTGGCACAGAAATTACCAAATCAGTCCTAATTCAATATTTGTGCTTCCTGATTCCACAGGAAAAGAACCTGAAGTCATTATTTTCCATGTGTACATCTAGGGATTGTATCACAATGTAACCTTTAAACACACTGAAACAAACTAAACATATTTTGGAGGAAAAATCAACGTATTTCTCAAATATTTCTTTTGTCCATATAGTTTGAAGTTAAAGGTGTTTATTAGCACTTAAGAGTGAAAAAGAGCATCATGTTACTCTTCAGAACCAACACAGCCCACTCTTCATGTTTATTCTTCTTTTACACATTTTTTCTTCTGTTTCTGAAAGGGAAATATATGCATCTATTGAGAACTTCTAACAATCTTGAGAACTGAACCTTATTATCACAAGAATGGGATAAAGTAGGTGGATGCAGAGGCAGCACCTTGGGAGTCCTTCATCCAGCTGAACTTGTTAAATGGGTGATGGAGTGTATTTCTATTTTAAATAATCATTTATGTGCATTAGGCAAGCAGGTCCACTCAGACTGTTGAGTTTACTCAGGGTTAAGCTGGGAGTCTTGCTTTGTGCATTGGCCTCTTTTTTTTCTTTAAACAAGCCTCTTGGAAGTTGACATTGGCACTCAGAAGCATTCTAAACAGCTGCTAAGAGTAGACTGAGGGTAGATCACACAAGCCATCACTGAGGTGTCATTCAGCTCTCAGAACTGTAAACCAACCTCCTTTAATCCTCTTCTTTGAAGACTGAATTGCTGAGAGCTGAACACATTTTCTCCTAGAGATGTAAAATTATTACTATCCCTAATTTTGCAACAACATCATTGGTTGCTGAAAAGAGAGTTTCATCTTTTGGTTTATTTGTGGGTAAGTGGTACACTTTCAAGGGTAACTTTTATGAATTACCAGCATCTATCAACAACAAAAGTAAGTCTAGAATAGACTGCGATAGTCTACAAAACATTCCTTGCAATAGTTTAAGTGCAGTAAGGAAAGTGTGCGTTTGTCTCATTAAGACATGAACTCCAGCTCTACATTTTTTCAAAGCAAGCATTTATTCCTTCTAATTATTTTCATATTGGGCAAAAGAACTCAATATAGGTTCACTTTTCCAGAGGAAAAAAATATTGACAATTGCAATGAAGTATTACCTAAAGTGACAATTCATTCTTGCATCTCCTAAAATACAACCATTTGGCTACAAACAATTAACAAAAGAGAATGGACACCAAAATGCTTTGGTAGCTCAAGGTACCATGTTCTCCTTGACTTCATGAAAGTCCTTCCCTGAGACACACAAACTTGTATCACAAGAAACCTTTTTTCCCTTTACCCACTGCATCTTTTCTTATATTGAATTACTGACAGAGGTGCAACTTACTGCATAAAATATTCAAAGATATGCAAACATGTTTGCAGCAAGCAGCCACAAATCTACAGTAGCTGCCTGAAAAGCAATTTACTGTGAACACAAACATGTTCTCCACATCTGTTATGTGCAGTTGGCTACATCCCTAAAACAGTTATTCCCCTATTCCAGAAAATTCTGAAACATGATCTGTAAAAGCTTGTGGAACAAAACGTTTTGTCAAGAATGCTGCTGGTACTGTCAGTATTCTTCAAGGCAAAGGGCTATAAAGTGTTGGGAATTTTAGCTTGCAATTGCAAATAATAGGCTTCCTCCCTTCCCTTTTTTTTTTTTTTTTTAATGTTTTACTCACAAGCCCAAAAGAACCTATTTAGACATCTGCTGCCTCTTTACCTCTTACCCAGCGCAGGAAGTGATGTTCAGTCTTGCCTAACCCAACTACTGCTTCCCCTTGCATGATCACCCCAGCTGATCCAGTCACTTACCAACACCACCTTGCCTGGAGGCTCTAGGCTTGAACCTGAAGGCACCTCACAGGAGCACAAACACAGGGATGGGAAGAGTATGCTTCAAAAGGATAATGTCTGTCATACAGAAAAATGACAGGACAGTTTGGCATTCTCCAGGTGTCCAAACCAGTAATGTGAAGAGCATTCCCTCATTTGCAGATGCAGTCATTACGGGGTTCTCCTCAGACTCCTACTGGAAACCTGTGATAATTAGCCACAAGCCATCTTCACCCTGCAGCATGTGGCACAGATTCTGTAGCTATTAGCACCAGTGAGATTAGTTTTGACACATATTAGGGTTACAAAGGTTATTAGTGTTGATGCAAATTTTGATTTTGACATTAGCCACATATTTTTCACTTTTGCTTAAGAAAGCAAAAGATTCCAGGCAGTCATTCTAGCACTCACTTTGCTAAAAACCTCAAGAAATATTGGAAAATATTCTGCTGTAAAAAAAGATTCTTTTCCGTCATGGAAGAAAGAGGAAGAAAACAATTATCTTCTGATTCTTGTGTACAAATCACTTCAGCTTTATTAGCAAACATAGCAATGTAAGAAATTAATATTAAAAAACCCTAAAGATGCCATATTTTCTTTGCCACAAATTGCTACATACTCTGTAGTGACTCTGGGTGCTCTGATTTACTTAGTCTCTCAGGATACACTTTCAGCTAAAATGATACTAAATAGCCTTTTAAATCAGATATTAAACCACATTTTTCCCTAAAGCACAATACAATAAATGGATAACAGTAAAGAATAATAAATAGAAAAGTTAGTAATAAATTCATTACTGCAAAAGAACAAAACTAGATTTCCTTTCTAAAATTATTTTTGTGACTTATCAGTACAGTAGCTTTGGCAGGAGAATCCAGGTTGGATTTACATGTATCTGTTTCGAATGTACTCTCTGTACATGAGGAAGTCATCTCTTCCCAGGGGCTGCATGTTTCCTCTTCCAGCCTGAATGTGTGCATGGAAAATCTCTATCGACTTCCTGTCAGCTCTTGGAGGCTGGACTTCGTAAATATTGTCTTGAGAAAAGGAGGAGATGGGTATTCTGGAAAAAACCAAATGTGCAGAATATTTGGAGCATTAGGTAAAAATTTTCCACAGAGAGAGAGAGGAGTATTTCTTTTCCTTGAAATACACAGGAGAGTCAATAAGAGGGCACGTTCCCAGTAGATAATTAATTTACCCAGATTTTTTTCACTACTGCAGACCTGATAAGACCCAGCTTTCCAAGTAGGGTAATTAGGTAAGTTGTCATTAATCCCATTACAGAATACCTTCTCACTTCCCTTTGCCCTGCCCTCATTTCTTCATCCTTCCTCAGATCTGCTACGGTCAGTAAGTACCCCAGCTATCTGTGCCATGCATTATAGCAGATAAAAGAAAGACTTCATTGAACTATCCACTTAGTAGCAATTATAACAAGTGACTATACTCTGAGCCAGCACAGAGAAAGGATTAATTAGGTAAGAAATTTCCATCTAATTATCAGGAAACAGTCAATTTATTATAAGTGACAGCACTCAGATATTTTATGAAAATATTTTTTAAATCGTCTTCATCCAACAAATACATATTTGAGTCCTAATATACACATTTTTGGGCTCAAAACTTCTCAGGTAAGACAGTAAAGTGGCAACTTACTGTCAAAGCTCCCTATTTCATAAAGCAAACATCAACCAGCCCAAATGCAATGAAGATTCAGATAATAGCACCATTGCCATATTCTACAGAAGCCACAGTAATGACTCACTACCTGTGTGCTTTTCAGGAGACAAGAAGTTATTTTTATGTATAGAATCTCCTCTTTTGAAGGTAAAAAACAAGTAAGAACTGGAACACTTAAGCAAAAGGAAAGCCCTTCTATAAATAAAATGCCCTAATAAAATCCTACTTGCATCATGGGCACAAACTAATGTTTGACACTGTTTCTAAATGAGGATCTCCATTAAAACGGTCAAAAACTCTTGCTCCCTCATTTTGCAGCCTTTTATTTTAGCAAAATATATTGTATTTTTGATGTTTTATCATGTGACAGTTCATTAGTCTTAAAAGAATTACTGCAGCATGTCATGTAGGATATACTGAGCCTAATATTCCACTACAACTGGAATACAGTATATAAAACAAAAGTTTCCAGATTAAAGTAATACTTTTCAATATATTTCAACTTTGCACAGCCATACATTCATTTGATTACTCTTTGACTGCAATTGTAGAATTACTTATACAAGTATACCATTGAACTTGAGACAATAAAATCAGTGGTCCCCCCAGAGCTTGGCTGCATAAGCTAAAACTTATTTTTCTTTTCTCAACCATGTGATAGTTTCTTCTCATTATCACTTCTAGTTTATTTAAGTTTATTCTAGTTTCCAAAACTGGTAAAAAACCTTAGTCTAGATGCTTTAAAAGTAGATTGTTTTTCAAAGCATCCATAGTTTCTGCAGTACTTATTTAACCAGTGTAAAGCATCCAAGCTGAGACTCCAGCAATGGCATTTGACACTAGCACACTGTACTAACTTATCAATGTCACTATCTAAAAACAAAAGATGCCACTTACTCAAATATAACTGGTCTGTCTGGTCCACTAGCAAGTGGACAACTAAGTAAAAGAGCAAAACAGCCATAACACTAAACTGATGCCTTCTCTATTTATTGATTGGTTTCTAAAGATATGACATTTCTGAAGCACTAATGACTCAAAAATCCTTTCCTTAGGTACAATGGAAGCTGGGCAGCAAAGTGCATTTAATTTTGAGCATTTAATAACTGAATCTCAATTTTCCTCCTACTTGCATCAACATGATAAAAATATATTGAAAGAACCACATGTTCATGCATGCCAACTTTGATTAATAACCCTGTATTAAGCTGTAACTATTTGTAGAGTGCTTGTATTATCCAGTCATTTAATTAAAAGTTATTTCTCTAACATTCATGTAAAAATCTATTCTACTTATTAAGTTTAATATCTTACAATAGTCATGAAGGAGAGCACGTTATTTATGACTTGGCTATCAGGTTTCCCTAGAGACCTGTAGCTTTATGGCCTCCCAGTGAAAATTACATAGATAGGAACATAAACTTTATGTCATGAAGGACAGCACCCTTGACACGCAATTTTAAATTATTTTCATCCCACTTGTGAGCAGGCTTCCTGGTGTTACAGTTTCACCAAGAGTATCATTGTCTCTACAGTAAAAGACACAGTTAAAACCTTCAGTTATAATGAGGATGTTCCATACTTCCAAGGAAAAGTGCATGGTGATGTGGATTAGCTCTCAGACATACAGCAGTCACCAGAAAGCCACTGCATTTGTTTCAACATTGATTAGTTCTCCTCAAGCCTCTCAAGTACATCTAAAAAGTAAACAAAATGCACTTTTTCACCTTGTTTGAATCCTAAGCAAATATCCACGAAGATGATCAGAGAGCTAGAGTACCTCTCCTATGAAGACAGGCTGACAAAGCTGGGGTTGTTCAGCATAGAGACGAGGAGGCTCCAGGGAGCCTTATGGCACCTTCCAGTGCCTAAAGGGGGCTGCAAGAGAGCTGCAGAGGGACTTTTTTAAAGGGCATGAAGTGATAGGACAAGGAGGGATGGCTTTAAACTGAAAGAAAGGTTTAATTTATGCAGTAGGAGGAAATTCTTCACTGTGAGGGCAGCGAGGCACTGGAACAGGTCACCCTGAGAAGTTGTGCTGGCCCCATCCCTGGCAGTGTCCAAGGCCAGGCTGGATGGGGCTTTGAGCAACATGGTCTAGTGGAAAGTGTCCTTGCCCATGGCAGGGGGTTGGAGAACTGGATGGTCTTTAGGAGTCCTTCCAAGCCAAAGCATTCTATGACCTGACCTGAAGCACAGGCACTGAAGACAGCTTGGACCCTGATGTATGCACCAGCCAGAGTTTGGTATAAGGATGTTTAAGCATGCCCACACTCCTCTTTTGTGCTACAGGGAATCAAGACACTCAATTCCCTTTTCAGGAGGGAATAAAGTTTCTTGTACTCCTAGATAAATATATGAAGTACATTTGAAAAGGTTTTGAGAGTGTATTTTTAAAACAGTATTCTTTATATCACACCAAAATGAATACTAGGGAATTAGGGAATTAGGAACAGGTGCAGTGTGTCAGCCAACAGTAATTACACTACTTAGAGTCTCTCTTCATACACATTATAATAGATTGTACTAAAAGTAGTCCAAGTCTGTTTAGCTCTATTTAGCTATAAGTAAAATTCCATCATTTTTTCCTTCATGGAATTTCTAAGAACAAAAAGAAGAACTTCAATATCCTTCCATATCCTCCGCTCAACTTCAGTTTTATTTCACTGCATCACTTTGGTCCCTGTTCAAGTCCCCATTTTTTATTTCTAGTCTATACTTACAGTTTCTAAATTTAAACCAGAACCTTCTCTTCAGTATTTATACAATTCATATTTGAATTCATAAATATCACTGCAGCGACATTGTTAAAATAGGAGCTATTTCTTCTTTTGTAATGGCTTCATGTATTTGATTAAAATGGTCAAGTGTTTAAAATTGTGAAATGTGGGGTTATTAAAAAATATTTTCTTGAGAAGTGTGGAAAAGACAACTAACCCAAGCCTAAATTATATATCACTGCTGATATGAAACCAAAGCTTTAGACTGAGCACTTCATTTTACTATGAAAAGAACTAGGGTTTGATTGCATTTCTACCATATATAAAGCAACCACTGGAGAACTAAATTTGTCAGATTTTTTTTTTTTCAATTTAAAGGGCATCTAACATCAAATTAATAAGTTAGTACAATTTTTCAATTTCATCAAGAGCTCCTTGAGAAACAAGTGCAAGCTGTGCCTCAGCTGCTGTTACTGAAAACGCTCCCTTCTCTCCCTAATCTTGAGTACACTTACGTTCATTTTATTTTATCTCTAAAAAATTAGTATTCTCCAAGGAAATTCCTGATTCAGAGCAGCAATTCAAACTCAGTAAGAGAAAGCTTCCTAACATGCCTTTTAAGAATGGCTACATTTATGACTTTAACTAAAAGAACAATCTGTCATCATCCAAACAGTAATTAAACATTTTTAAAAAGTCACAGAACAAAATCCAAAGAAAATTTTAAGCAGTCTAGGGATATAATAAAAAAGAAATTACCAACTCTAAGATATTCTATTTCCCCTCTCATCTTCACAGAGGAATATGTTTGGTAGAACAGGCAAAGAGAGATGATCTACATGACTTCGAGAGGAGGAGTGACAGGGGGCACAGATTTGCGTGCCCTATGACTTTTACACTTCTACTGTTTAGAAACACATGGAAATTACACTTGGGAAAAGAGAAAAATTAACATCTGACTATCCCAAAGCCACCAGAATTCTGTGTAGAGACTCTCTTTAGTGTGTTCATTTTACAGCAGCTCAGCAATGGGGAAAAAAATACGTTTGAAGGGGTAAGAAAGGAATGATTATCTCCTACACTGTCTTACATGCTGGGACATTTTGCAATTACAAAAAATAAATTGCCTTCATTCATAGCAAAAATATTCTTCTTACAGAATATTTTCTTAATAAACATGTCCATTTAAAACATCCAGGCTTGCTTCCTCATATTGAAAAACAGTTTTACAGTTTGCCAATCTAATTTACTACTTTAATACCCATTAGGTGTGTTTTATTATAAAACTACAGGCTCATTTACCTACAAATGTGGTATCATCACATTAAATGTAGGTAATACCAAGAGACTAAACACTGCTCTTAGACAGTATTGTCTTATACACAGCATTACATCTGTTTCATGTCATTCTTTCTCAGCCCAACTGAGACTCACCCAGTCTCTCTCCCTACTTAGGTATAAATGCTGTGTTCAAGGCTTCCTTGCTTCACCAGCACAGAGGGGTGGACAAGAGGCAGTGCAGGAAACAAAGTGGAGGCTTCTGTAAATCAATGGATTGCAGAAAAGCTCTTGCAGTTCTAAGAAGTGGCCATGCTGTTAGATAAAGAATCATGTACCCCAGCAATAGAAGTAAATGAAATTCTGCCTTGCCTTGGTGAACCTTTAAGCTGCCTACAGTACAGGAAGATGTCAACTGGGAAGGTAGTACTTGATCATCTAAATTGTAAGATCTGGCTCAGTATTAGTATGACATTTGGATCATACCATGACCCTTTTTATACACTAGTACTAAGAAGACTCAAATGCAACTTGGAATGTTTTTTAGTGAAGAGTAAGCAAGAAGAAATTGCCCTCTAAACTCAGTAGATTCAGAACTTTCTGTTAATTCAGGATTGCTAAGACTTTTGAATACAAACCCCTTTATGCTACAAAAACTAAAAAACAAAACAAAAAACAAGACTCCCCAAAAGAACACAAGCAAAAACCAAACCCCCAAAAAACCCAAACCCTCAAAAAACCAAAAACCCAGTTCTTCATGCTATGCATTGAATCCCCTTATGCAGTAAAGAAAATGGAAGTGTGACTCTCAAGCAATTTAACATCAAATTTACCTGACCACTTTTCATACCTAATGACAAAAGCATAATCAGACTAAAGGAAAAAAGAAAAAGAATACTTACAAATTTATGACCTTATCCAAGGGGCATTTTGAACAAAATTGCTGGCTGCCCTTGTCTTGTTTATGCTGACTCTGTCCCAGCTGAACAAACCTGTGAAAAGCAGTAGATCAAAGAATAAATCAAAGAAATAAAAGAACTATCCCCCAAAAATCATCAAACAAAAGAAAATGACACTAAGAAATGAGATTTTTGAGTCATGTTATGTAAATCACTGATCATGTTGTACTTTTCTGTTGAAGAGAGATATTTGAAAGTTCACAGAAGGTGCATGCATGAACTCAGAACCTCCTTTGAAAAAAGATTTCCTTATCAATTGGTGTCACCTAGTATGTCATGGGAAGAAACAGGCCTCCTCTAAGAAACAGGAAGTTGACTGTAGAGACCTGCCTATGTCTTTCTCAAAGCAATCAGTCAGAGGAATAGCCTATGGAAAAATCAGCAAAAGACACAAAGTCTCTCAAGTTTCAGATTTAAGTCAGTCCTCTGCTGAATTCAATCTAGTTTATTCATCTGAAACGCTGTTAGTCCAGATCACTTATTTACAACCACAACCTTTTGGGACAATTTCTCCATCTCCAAATATTTGTTGGAAGACACTGCCAATGGAAAATACTGTCATGGCTTTTTTTTCTTGGCAATGAAGTGGAACAAAATCTTCTGAAAAGTAGTTTATCACTAATCTTAGTCACTCAGAATAGAAGGAAGAGCCAGAAGGTTTCAAATGTAAATATATGTAGCTATCTTGCACTCCATTTGTTCACTCTCCAACACAGCTGTGCCACTGAGAAGACAAGTAAATGTCAGTTTTGATTTACTAGTTTAATTTTCTGAGGCAGAGGGTTTTTCTTAACAGTGAGCTTCTATTTAGCTGAAGAAGTCTTACCAGTCTACTTCAGGAATATTTACTACATTTTAACAAGCAACTACTACCGGCGCAAAACCAATTGCACAGAAGAGTGTACAGAAGTCAAATTAACAACATGTTCCTCAAAAACTTATTGCAGATTTTCTTCCTGCTCCATTCAGATTCTACACTGTAGAAACAAAAGCCTCAGAGACAAGCAACATCACTTTGACCATTAAAGGAATAAATACTTACATTACTAAATAAGAGAACTTTAAGTGGAAATCAAGATAATTAAGATCTTCTCGTGCAGGATCCTGCTGTTGAAACCAACTTAAAAAAAACTTAAGGCAAACCAATTGCATAAGTATTTTAATTAACTGCTTCAAATTATTAAATATTTTGAAAGTTACACAAGCAAGTTTCCTGATGTCAGGAAGATACCACACACAGTTGATCTGCAACAGACATCCTCAAATTATTTGAGGGTCTTCCCGTCCCTTCCAAATTCAACCGATCTGTGCTTCTGTGATTTCTGTTTTGATGAGAATTATCTGAGCCATCAGTGAAAACAGGCTGAATAGATCTTAATTACTTTTAATTCGCATTTGCAAATAGGCTCAATATAGATCAGTTGATGTAAAGCAACTTAACCTGAAGTATTTTGAATCTGTGAGACCCTAATCCTAATAATGAAAAAACAGGCAACATGTCCAGTGATGTCACGTGAAGTCAGGATCTTCCATCCCCATTTCCCTTATTACAGTAACAGAAAAAGGCTTGATGTGAGAAATGTAATCATACTGTGAAAGAAATTGCTGCTATTCTCAAGCGATGTACATTTTGCAAAGTATAGATTTTACTGACATCCTTTATTACATAAATCAGCACACCAGACCAGAAATAGCACTATGTCTTGTTAGCTAAAAGAGATAAAGAATTTGTAATTTTTTCTATTTTTAAAACCTGCATTGCTTGAAGGAAATGAAATAAATGCAAGGTTTATTTTGGTTTTTTCTTATAAAGGATATAAATAGGGAGCTTCAAAGCCTCCAAGGGGTTTACAGTTTTACATTAACAATAGATTGAACATTAGTCCAGCTTGAAGAAATTATAAAATTGGAAGTAGCTACAATTCTGGATGTTAATACAGAGTTCGTCATCTGCACAGAGAGACTCACAGTAGATACCAGCTCACACTGGGCCATTTTCAGAACCACAATAACTACCTGCTGTATCAAAGGACAGTTGTCAAATATGCATTCATCTTCTAGAGTTAAAATAAAAAAGAAACAAAGGTAGAGGCATAGATGAAGGTAAAAATTTCAGATATAATGAGAAACATCCTCCTTAACCCTATTCAAGTGTAGAATCTTCAAATGACTCAGCTTGTAGGAGATAGGTAGAAATGCAAATTTTAAAGAACAAAAGAGTGCAAGAGAAATATCTACATCTAAAGAAAAGGTAAGAGAAAAATGATTTTAAATAAAAAGAAAAAATGCTTTGAGTGGATTAATGAACTCAGGATGAAACACCACATATCACCAAATTAGATATCACAGTTAATTAAAATTTCCCTTAAAAATTGAAAAGGTCTCAAATATAACAAGGTAGCTACTGCTACTACGCATTAGAAAATAAGAACAAATGCACACAAGGCCATTTCAATGCACGTCTCACAAGTATTCACTTCAATATGCACACAGTGCTTGCCTGAGATGAGGGGTAGATTTCTTAGACATCTATATGACATCATGTTAAACAAGAATACAGCTTCTATTATTTTATATGCATTTTTACAGAATAAGGTGTTTCATTATGACTGACTTGAATTGGAGTAATTCAATACTTGAAAAATGCAAACCCCACAGATTACAAAGCTTACAATCATGGAACCATTCCTGTGGAATTTACTTATCAACAGAATATGGAATTCCTATGAATTTACTTATGAATTTCTAGGATTATATTAAGTGAAAATAATAAATATATTCTAAATAATATATATATTTAATAATCATACAGATATTATAATATATTGTATTAATGGTCAGGTATTTCTTTTGAAGCATCTTTCATTTAAGCTCCAAATTTTGCTTTCAGAGACATCTGAATAGCTTCCACTAAAATCATAATTGCCACAGACAGCTGAAAACAGTTTGATTTTGAATGAGATAGCATATATAAGCAAATTTCTCATTTAAATAAGTTTAATCAAAGGCAGCACTTTGACAAACTGCACTTAACTAGCTCAAATTATCCTTTACCAATTACCACTGGAAATTTATCTCACCTTGCATATACTGCAAGATCATCTTCTGAAGGGATATCTGAAAGATTGACTCCATACACATCTTTTGTTGATTGCACTACATTCTGGAACATAAGAAAGATTCAGATTAAGAATACTGTAACAACATCCAAAGAAAGTTTGCTCTTAAGAAAGAACTTCCTTACAAACCAAAATATCATTTCAGAAGTGCAGACAAAAACAAAGAGGTTTCTCACATCCACAGCAATCTTAGCTTTCACATATTTTTTTAAGAAAATAATTTATTAAAAATATTAATCAACACATTTATTCAACAAGCAAAGAATTCTTGAAAGATATCATCAGCTAAAACAACATATTAGGAGAATAAATTCTATTCATAGAACATAATGGTGTAGTTATTAAATTCTGTCCTGTGTTGAAACTTAAGATAGAATAAATCATATTCGTTCAGAACATGCTCCCACATTTGCTTTCACATTTCCTGCTGTCAATTCTGCAATAATTACAAACCTCAGGTTGAACAAAACTATTTTTATTTTATACATTATGCAATCATGTCAGTCAACTATAACAAGGAATCAATGCACATGCAATAGTTCACTGTGTCTAGTGATTCAGTGCTAAACTGAGGGGGGTTTTCGGACAAAACACATGTGACTGTGAGTCAAATATAAAGACAAGTTTCTCTTAGTTCAAAACAATTCAAAGTCAAAGAACTTCAGAAAGGTATGTCCTGACCAGAAGTATAAATGCATTTTTTTATTAAGTTCTCAGAGATGTGAACAGAAAGAAACTAGCTTTTTGAGTTCCCCAGATAATAAGGAATGGCATGAATTAACAATGCAAATTATGACTAAAATTCAATTCATGGAAAGGTGCTAATAAATTGGAATATATTTTCTCGTATCATTACTAGGTCAGAACAGCTCACCCAATTTTTAAGCCATTGAAATTCAATATTTCAAATCATACCTTGTGTTTACATACACCTTTCATTTAAGCATCTTAAAAATCTAAAAAAGATATCTTAGGTCTGAGTGGTGAAATGTGTTCAAAACAGAGGGAAAAACTCATGTGAAATAAATTTTGCAACAGTAGGAATCAAGAATAAAATTTCAACTTGGACTTTTGTTAAAAAAATCTAGAAACAATCTGATTTGCTGAAGAACAGGTACTCTGTTATTCAGAGATAATGGAAAATGTTCAGATAAAATAACTTGCATAAACACAAATAAATAGATATGCTTGTACTGGCTTAGGAAGAAGACACTATTGCACTATTGAAGGCTGAAAATCCATTATCTGAGAACACACAACCCTAGGCTAAAGACTGAATGGAACAAAAATTTGAATCGTGGGGGTGGAAAAAAAAAGGCAGTGTAATTGTCAGTTGCCTATAAGGCACTACATTTTATGCTAAAGTCATAAATACTCAATTTTCTTCAGAAGTGATAACATGCCTAACAATCCTATAAACATTTAAATTAGCTGTGCCTTTAAAAAAAAAAAAAAATCCTGCCACATAACCTAAGTATTTTCCAAATTTCTAAAGTATACATTAGCATAACCTTTTGCTAAGATACTTTCAACGGTATCCAAAATGGATATCTACAAGAAAGAATTTGAAGAACTATTACATGAACTAATAAAATAGAAACTTCCATAATTCTTTATACAACTCAGTATTTTCATTAAATTAGCACCCAAGGGATTCCAACAAAATGGGAGTTATGCTAGCAAAAACGATTAATAGCCCACAACTGAAAATATACATTCTTTCCACCTGACTGGGCAAATGCAATTTATTTCACTGCCATTATCTGCTACCTTAGTAGCAGCAATAGCATAGGACCTGTGCGGTAACATTATCATGCACATTTTCGAAGTTAGTTAATTTTTTTTTTAAATGCCAGACCACAAAATTATGGGACAGCAATTTAAAAGTGTTCACATAAATCAGGTTGAAATTTAGACAGAATGAATATTAATTTACAGTTAATTGACCTAAGCAAGCAGCATTGTCCAGAAGGAATTGCTTTGTAATTCCAAGAGGTGGTTCTCAGCACCTCAGGTTCATACTACATGTCTTTCAGGGGGTTTGCTTCAGATTAACTCCCATGGACTAAATGTAGATTAAGTAGGTAGATCAAGTACATTCCTGGAGAAAAGGAATCTCATTTGCATGCTCCAAGGCCACCTACTGATGTGTGCCAGAGCAAGGTAACAGACAATAATCAGATGTGCACTACTGCTCTGAATTAACACACTAATACAGGGGCATTTTACATTATGTAATGACCCAAATACCTTTCAAATGCCATAGGTTTCTGACAGTAGTTTTCTTTTTTATAATGCTATTTTCCTTTGTGTTTCACCATTACATGACAAGAAGAACAGAAAAGGTTAACAAGCAGTTGTGCTGCAGTTACGCTAACATCTACACTAAAAAATTACACTGGAGACCTTTGTCACTAAATTTCTCAGTGCTTTACTTCTGACTGTTCTATAACGCTTTTTTAAGGGAATGTGAATTTTAAGCCTTCTTGCCTAACACAGTAATTTCTTACCTCTGTGATTTTTGTACTGTCTCCTGTATCAGTCACCTTAACTGGAGTTGAACGTTGAGAAACAGCACCTTCATCTTCTTTATCTGTCCCAGAATCATCTTCAGAACTACTTGACACTGCTTCCTCGCTTGGGGGTGGAGGAGCACTAGCAGCTGTTTTGCGCTGCAGCACAGTTTCTTCTCTATTATTTTTGTTCCTATTAGGAAAGGCAGTGTGTACTTATGAAATCAGCAAGATATTAGCAATGAATATTTAAAAGTCCTAATCTTGGTTACAATCTTTCCAGGGAAATAAGTTCTAACCTCTGGGGCAACTTTCTGCTCATATTTTAAAATCCCTGATCAATTTCTCTTCTTCAATCTCTTGTTATTCCAGAGCATTTAAAGAAAGCCCAAAGGATTATGTCAGCTTTTCTCCACCAATTCTCTGATTCTTTACTTAAATCCCTTCCCACAACTGAATAAATAAAAAGGAATAAAAATTAATTGAGACATAACATCTTTGGTTTTGATCTTGGAAAAAGTTTCACTTTCTGATTAATAACAATATCCACTCCCATAGCTTCCTTAATCTTGATTCAAAATCTTAACGGTAATGTCACTTTTTTTCCTTTCTTTTCCATACCTTTCCCCTCAATTTAATTCTTTAATCAGCAACATTTCTTGATGCAGTATGTATTTCTCACTCAAGAAATTCTAGTCAATATAAAGTGGTGCCTTATTTATAAGAAGCCTTCAAGATACAGCATCTCTATGTAAGCAGGCTAACACTGGATTTAACTGTATGCACTCTGAAAGGTACACATTACTTTGCCCATCAGAAATCACACCAGACTTAATGTGCTCTGCATCCTCTCCTACTGGTCACAGAAGAGTATTTAGTTGCAATTTCCTCTCAGACACTGTCACAGTCTTTCAGGGAAGGCAGTTAATGAATAGACATTAACTAATGAATAGATAGTTTATCAACAAATCCCTGGAAATAGAGAAGGAACATCTCTTCCTTGCTGCAGGGACTGTCCCATGTATTACTAACAGATAGTGTGTGACTCATTCTAAAGGAAGACAGCAGCATGCTACAGGCTGTGAAAAGAGCACATAGATTGATGCAAATGCTATTTGGAGATGCAGGTCTAATGCTCTCATCAGCATCACTTGAGCCCTAGTGGAGCACACCATGACTGTTAAAGATGCTGCCTCTTGAAGTGAAACTCACACAGCAGTTTATCTCTGTACTGAATTAGCAAGACTTTATATGTTCAAGGAACATGTATAAACAAGTAGGAGAGCCCTTCCAAGGGTTCTGATCTGAGAGCATACCCCTCCCCCCACCAAGGACATTATTGTATCAGAAGAAATCTTAGAGCTGGAGCAAATGCCTCGGGGAAAATAACAGCACGAGTTTGATTTCTGACTCAGCAGAACCCAACATTTCCTTGGACTGAAATTTACAGGAAGTTATGAAGACATAAGCAGTCTTTTTAGGGAAAATAAAGGGATTTTTCCCTACTTTTCTAGATGAGGTGAAGGTCACAAGAAAAGCAGTGCTTTCTGAAAGCTGAGGAAGGGAGCAAGTAGCCAAACACTGCTAACAGTGCTATCCTCACCCAACTCCCAACATGTCCTCAGTCAAGATCTAAGCATCCTTGGGATCTGAATGCCTAGAGACAAAAAGAGATCACCAAATTTCCTTCAGAAATGTCTTACATCAAGAGGTGATGACAAATTAGCAAGGCTAATTTGTAGCAAAGGTACTAGCAAAGTACCTAGCAAAGGTACTGCCTTTTGCAAGGCTAAATATGGGTGAGGTGCCAGAGTGAAGCCACATTTTACCCTACGACACAGTCAATGAAGGGAAAGCCTTGTAAGTGATAGGCAGGGAGTCCTGGAATGTGGCTTTGATGGAGCTGAGTCTCTGTCCTACATCAATCCCTAAAAATCACAGCGAAGAACTTGAATAAAAGTGTCTGAGAAAATTATATAATGGTCAACTATTTAATGGAGTACCTGAAGACAAATTAGTCCAAAATCTGACATTCTACCAAAGCGGAAGAATAAAGCTGATCCTCAAAATACTCATAAACTCAAATTCTTAGCAGAGATAAACTGTGTAACAGTTGAACAGTCTTCCTGTTTATTCCCAGGGAATCAGTAGCATGAAATGAGGTTTTACTGGTGATAAGCATAGTCTACTCTCAACATTCATTGACAATGACACCCTCGGGATCAGAGCACATGAGAGTCAAATGTTCTAGTGTTTAACAGAACAGCAAGTTTTCAGAGGAACTTATAATGTTGTGACAGCACAGTAACTACTGACAAAAGGTTTCCTTAACATGAGCTACCAAAGAGAGAATGAATTCAGGAAGATTCTGCATAACCCTTGTGGGACACAGCAGTGGAATAAATAGAGTAACAAGCAGGTCCAGGATGCAAAAGCAGCTAAATGAAGCATTCATTTGTCCCAGCAACCGTTGCTAGATTGTTTTATATAATTTTATCCATAAATATTTTAACATATTTTATCAAAGACTATGCCGAAATTGGCATTTATTGCTGTTTCAGAATATGCACTATTTATGAAAAATTTATCATTTTTTAAAGACAACAAGAAAATATGCACTGCTGTCAACTCCAATAGAGAATAGGGTTGCCACTAGGATGAAGAGATGATAAAATTTTAATAACTTCTGTATATTACTGATAAAATATTCTCAGGAATTTCACTTTGAGGAATGAGAGAAAACAGAAAATATTAAACAATTCTAATTAAGAATTCCTAGTGTCAAATAAAAATCTCAAATTAGATGTGATTTTCAAAGTGCAAAATTCTGCAGTATAACACCAATGAATTTTTTATTTCCCATGTAATACAGAATATGCTTCACATACACACACGTAAGAGTTTATATATTTTCATTACAATTTCATTGCTATTAAACCAGAACAAAATTTCTGATTTCAGACTTACCCCAACACAGATTTTCCAGTTTCATCAGGTTTACGAACAGTGAATGGACTTGGATCAATTCCCACATTCTTAGGCATAAAATCTCTGCCAAAATAGAAAGGTAAAAGTGTTCATGAACAAGGTGCAACACATACAATTTTTAAATTTTCTGGAAGAACCACCTCTAACATCTACCTGTGAACTAAAAAAAAAAATCATCATAAAGAGACATTAGGTTCTAACTTTATCATTTCAAGTTGAGGTATATATAACCTAAGTATTTAAAAAGCTTTTAGTTGCATTATTTAGTTCCATAAAACAGCAGCAAGTATCACCACTTGCCAAAGATGCTAAAGCATTGTGCTCCATTCCTGCGCTGAAGAAGCCTGGTAACTCAGGGCTTTGTACAGTGTTTTCAAAATGCTGCCAACACACAAATTGGGTCAAACAGCTTCATGAAACATAATCTGCCCGGAAATCTTTAGCCAAACTGTGATTCAGATTATGCTCAGAATATCCAGCTGACTGCTGCCAACAAAAAAAACCCAAAAATATCTGACCAGCTGTGAGAACCAGATGAAGAGAAGAAAACAACTGCAAAATGAGAGCAGAACAACGAGAAAACAATTGTTTTGAAAGAAGCCTCTGTGATCTGAGTCAACAGAGAAAAGTTCATCTCTCAGGCATCAAGTGCCCAGACACTAGGCACTCCATAAAAAAAAAATTGGAAATCTAATTGCTATTTTAACTGACTTTTTAGAGTTGGTGTTTTTTAGAGTAACATTTCCATGTAACATTGTGATTTAGTTTCAAGAACTTTGCTAAATTTGAAATTACACATATTTAGCCTAATAAATCAAATGCATATTTAATTCACACCAAATCGACTTCCAGTTGGGGATTTGGAGCCACAAAACATCCCAATATACCGTGTAGAATTGGTCATTGCCAAGCAGAAGGTCTCATCAAAACTGCTCAACTCATATGGCCTAAAAAACTCATTGTGGATATCGATTTCCTCTTCGTATTTGTGGAATTTCTTCACTGTCAACTTGCGTCTGTTTTCAGCACATGTCACTGAGGGGGAAAAAAAAAATCTTTTTACTAGCAATTACTGACTCTTGCAAAAATCTAATCAAACAGTAGCCTGCTCACCTAGCCACCATACCAGGCAATTTTTTCCTACAGTCATACCCCCTCTGAGGCAAGGAAATATGACATGAAGAAGATGCATTGCACATCTTTAATAAATATGCATTATCAACAACTGTAATTTGATTTCACTTCTTGATGACAATTCCTAATAAAACATGCTCCACAGCACCCCAGAGAAATAAGACACAATAGCTATATTGTGCCATCTGCAACAGGAATAGGACTACGAGCAGAGACTATAAATATATGCTAATAGACAAGAAAAAAAGAAAAAAAAATTAAGTGTGCCCTGGCTCATAAACATATGAAGGTCAAGTTTTAGCCACTTAGGTAGCTCTTGCAACCTGCAATTGAAAAATCATATCTCCTTGGAGGGGGTGAGGGGGCGGAGAAGTATTTAGAAACCATTCTGGAAACACTCCCTTTTCAGATTTGGGATCTAAAACAATTAAAAAGCATTTGTGACTAGAACTTCTTTTTCAAGATACTCTGCAAGGCAAGGAGCAAATATAGGACCTACCTTCATCAAAAGGAAGAGGTAAATGCTTTAGCACACCTGTGGTCCACCAGTAAGTATAGCTGTACAGGAAAAACAGAAACACAATTAATACAGGAGATTGGATCTTGTAACCAGTCTTTCCAGTTTGAACATAACATTCACCCATCCATACAGTGTCACTTCAGCAAACATTGATGAATTGGATGGAGGATTGCAACAGGCCCCTGTCCAACTACTTTGCTCTCAAATCAAGAAATGTAAATACACAAAACTCAATACAGGTATGGACAGAAGAGCGGTTTTGTTTCAGGTGCCTACCTCTACAGCACTGAAAATTAAAGTCTTAGTACATATCAAAGGTATTTATGTATTTCTCTTGTTCTGGTCGTTGGTGGGTGGAAGGAGTGGGGGGAAGGCATTTCCCCCCCAGATGTTATTCAGATCCCAAAATTTAGGAAAAAGGTATGAAGAAGTGAAGGTCAATGATAATAAGATCAGATTACTGTCAAAGCAGCTGACTTCTGCACAAAGAAATACATTTTGATGTAACAGCTGTCGTAAGTCTGAGAGCCGTTGGCATATCCAACAGCAAAATTCAAGCCCTGCTGGAAACTTATTCAGGATTTCTGTAAAACAACAAAGGAAGTCAAGCAACATTCATAAAACAAAGCACACTTTATCTTTCATTCATGTTTACACATTTTTATTGTCTCTTCTCAAATACATTTTAATTTCTTCTCTGATTATTCTGATAGTTTCTTCTATATCATTACATGGAATGAAAACACAATTATCTTCATTGATTTTTATTTCAAATATGTGTGTATTCACAATACTGTGAGGGCTGTAATAAGAGTATTAATGTGGTTATCTCCTACTCCTGTCAATGTAGCCATCTGCAGCAGACACAATGGGTGTATTCCCATGGCCAGGGACAGGCTTGTTAGTGGGATTTAGGAGATGGTACAGGACAGGCAGGAAAACACAATTCAGTTCCAAGAACTGTGTATATCCTAGACAGTAAGGAATGAGTTATGCCTGATAGTCCTGCCTCTTCTCAAAGTACCATGCTACTAAGCAATTATCTCCAATGCCTTCAGAAATTATGCAGATACACCCAGTTTTGTTGCCTGCATAAACGATAAGTAACATGGCAACACAAAGGCTCCTTTTCCATATTCACTGTTTCCATGTTTCCTTTCACGTGAATCATAAATTATATAGAAGTAAGATATGAACCTTATTAAATATCTTCCTCCTGACGAGGAGGCAATTACAATATAGGAAAAGCACAGATAGTCAAAAGAAGTTTCAATGACAGGAAACATCTTCCTTCTCCTATATACTTGATTTCACTATGAGTGTCATTTCTTTTGCTACTGTGCCTAAGGAACCTAAAAGAGGCACAGACAGGCAGGGAAAAGTTACACAAAGAACTTGTCCAAATGTTTGGTAGAAACAAAAAATTACTTAGAGGAGTTTCTTTCACATATTTATTTCACCTAGTTATTACAGGAAGGTGTCATTTTATTCACATAATGAAACATCTTGATTGTGTACTATAACTGCTCAGAAGAAATTCTGGTTAGAATGAAAGGTAAAAATAATTACCAAGTAAATGAAGTACCAACATTTCTTTTTAATATTCCACCTCATTTAAGAACAATATGTGTGACAAATAAGAGATGGCCTGTTTTAACAGAGTAACAGATGAAAGGGAGACTAGAACATTTGCATATTTGCAATAAATCAGCTGAATTAATTTTAGACATACAGTAATGTTCAGAGCAAGTAGTCAAGAAAATTAATATTGCATGTTTAATGTATGTCTGAAATAGCACTTGGTTGTATGGCTCATATAAGCTACCTTTAAGAGAAGCCTCAGGAAACAATACAAGAGGACTGAAATTCAGAAAGAGCCATTTTATGTGCCAGCTGCTTCTTCAGGTTAACAGAATAAGCAGCCAACAGGGACTGATCACACTGGTTGAACACTTGCAGTTTTGCCCAGACAAAAATCTAAATGCAGATATTCAGATCTGCCATTTGTACTAAAGAGCTTTACAGCTCACAAAAGGAATAAAGATAAAACCAGCCAATATCCTAAGAGATTATTTAGCTGACAAGTTGAATACTGTCCTTTTTGTTAAAATGGATTTTTTTTAAACACACAGTATTCAAAGTCTTCAAAAAAATCATTTCCCTCTGTGAAGCAATCAAATTACTTTAAAATTTTATATTTTATGACTTCTGCATATTACCATGCAACTACAGTGGAAAGCAAATGAAGAAAAATAGTCTTAAAAACAGGCTAGACATAGGCTGAAAGGAAGGTAGAAAATCATGGGTTTCTTGGTATCCACAGCAGCAGACTAAGTGCAGTACATAGAAAAATAAATGTTACCCTTATCACATAATCTCAAATTCAACCATTATTTAAATCTGACAATGAAGAAAACACCTATATATTGCTTAATGAAACTGTAATAACTGTACTTCATTAAAACAGTGAAGCATTTTACACTGAAGGATAGAATTTCATATGAAATTAAACTTCTTTTTAAGTACCACAGGAAAATAACATACTAATTAAAGCAAATATTTTGAAGTGCCAACATTCAGCATTTTTTGGTAATCTCTTGAAGGCTTTTTTTTAAGCTTTTGCCTAAATATAAAAAACAGTAAGCAGTTTTTGACAGGCTGACCTAATTATTTGATGAGCAATGCATATTTTTTAGAATTTATTAGAACAATACCAAATGAAACAAAAAACAGAACAGCAAAATACCTTTGCCTGGTCTGTGACAGACTGAGGGTGTTCTTGTGATGCAAATAAAAATCAGTGGGAAGTTCCCAGAGATGTGGCTTTCCTTCTGCAGGCTTGAACACTCCCAGAAAGAGATTGATAGAATCTTGCCTGTCCGCATCTGTTGGACAAGAGGCACACTAAACACCAGGAGCACTGCACAGCTCAAGCCCATTCAGACACTGCTCCTCTTTGCTCCTCAGAGACAGAGTGTCTGTGTCCTACGACTGCTGCAGGGCCCTCTGGGCTTCAAGCAGCACCATGGAACTTCATTTACAGCAGACCTGCTCCCTTCAGGGCACGTGGGGCTGGGACCAACGCTGCCTCTTCCCTTGGCTTCTCCCTCAGGAGCCCTGGCTTGGCAGAAGTCAGACCTCACACTGCAACTCTGTCTCCCACGTGTGTGCCTGAAGCATGTGCATGGATTAAGGCATGTTTCAGGAACTCTGACACACCTTAGTGAATTTTTTGTAATATCTTTTTTAGAACAAATTCTTTTGTTACTAGAAGACATGCATATCATGACTATCCTTGCAAGCAGACCACAACCCCAAATGTGGACCTAGAACTTTGCTCAGGCTTCTACCTAACCATTCCAGTGGCTGGCATGAAAGTGACCAGCTCAGAGATTTGTTCCATCTTCTATGTCACAGTACAGGTGACACTGCAAGTATGCTACCTTCGGCTCAAAATAATTGATGAAGCCAGGCTTTATTGCCAATGCAAACAATAAGAGACCACATCGCTGAAATAAACAAGTTCTCCATTTCCCATTTAGTTTGGATAAATATGATACACAAATTACGTGATTTACATTCAGAAAAATTACTCTGAAAGGCGCGCTCTCAACATTGTTATATACACAAAAGCAATAATTTCAGCCAAAGATGTCTGAGACTACTGAAGTATTTCTAGCCCTTGTCCAACTCACTGTTTTAAAGTTCACAGCCTCTAAATAATTGCAGTCTACCAGGACAAAGAAAAAAAGGGTACTTCTACCCCTGGCTATGCAACTTTTGTGAAAAGGAGTAATAGAGGACTGACAAAATATTTATAACACAGTAGCACTCAGTGTTTGCCCTTCTGACATGTCTTAGATTGTCCTTTGATCATTCTTTTAGATCTTTTGCAAGACTTCTAAACATAGCACACTTTTTTTTTGTTATTTTGCATAAGATAAGGCTCAGCATTTTTCAAAGAAGTTTTCCCTTAGCAATGTTGCCCAGAACATTCAGTGTTCAACTAATGAGTGATATGAGCTAGTAGAGGAGGAAGTTAATATTTTACAGTTTATTTTACTGAAAAAATAGCTTTTTTACTTGTTTTTTGAATTTAATTTTGTTGTTTCTACCACAGATTTAACAGTTTGTAGCTCCTATCTACACAAAACAATTACATGCATTACAGCTTGCTTTGTTTTGAGCTCTCAGAAAGATCACAAGAAATACTCCATATGAAGCCTTCTACTCATGTTTAGATTTACCAGTTTCCTTATAATTGCTGAAGACATTCTGTCCAACATTTTAAAACCCTGTAACACCTATCTGCTTCTCTATTGATCTACAAATGTCACTGACAGATGCAGAGCTACATGTTTGCATTTTCTAAATAAAGGGCTGCATGCAACAACATAGGATAAATAAATGTATCATCAAATCAGAATACCTATTTGAGATGTTACTGAATTATTTAGAAATTATAGTATAGAGGAACTCTGTCAAAGTCACAGTGTAGATTATTGAAATATCATGAGAAAGATGTTTTGTAAGTGATGGCTTAAAAGATAGCACTTAAATTTACCTGAGAAAGCATTACTATAGTATCTTGAGAGCGTTTGCATAATATCTTTGGAATGCTGAGTCCATGGAGCAATCTTTCTGTATGTTTTTACTCTGTGGACAAGCTGAGAGCCTCCGTACTGCAGAGAAAGCGTGTCCCCATGATCTTCATATAATTCTTCAAATAATCTGAAGGAAAGATGTGTCATCTATGAAACTTCTGAATAGAATTTTTTAAGAGAAAATATAATAAAGCCTTTCTGCAAATGCAATACAATTTCTTCGCCTTTATTCAGCTAAATATGTGGAAATTTTATTCAGACATAATAATTACTAAGAAGGTTTAGACTTTGAGATTTTCATTACTTTTTAATATAAAAGAAGAGGTTCACACAGAGCATGCAGTTCTATAGATTCAGGAAGAAGATTAACACGTCCTACTACTTAATGGGGAGAAAACAAACAATGTATCTTCACTAATCAAGGCATGTTTAATACACCAGAAGGGACAGAACATATCAGTATCTCAAGTCTACATTTTCTGTTAAGCATACCAGGAATGAAGTTAGAATAACCTTTCAAAAATCTCCGTAGTTACAATAACGATGACTCAAAGGTACAAAATGAATAAACATGACTTGTAATAAAAGTGTATGGCAGTCAGGTAACATTTGCTGGAGCTGGAAAATCTTGATGTAAGCAGAAAGCAAAAAGAATTGGCTAAGAATTGACTTGAAAAAGGAGAGCTGGCTAAAAAGCAAAGAAGTCCTCTGGCATCAAGAAGTTTACACGATCCAAACTGGGACTAGTCCAAATAGCAAAAACTAAACAAGCTTCCTATCAATGACAAAAACAAGACAACAGTCTCAGAAAAAGAGGCTATCTTAAGGAGATGGCGCTCAGTCTAAAAGATAAGAGACTGAAAAATGCTTCTCAGAAATGGAGACTATGGCCTTGCATGAGCAAGACAATGACAGGGATGATATTTTGCTAAGAAAAACTAGAAGTTTAGGTAAGAGGAAAAAACCCCAAACCAGAACAAAACAAGCCCCAACCTCTCCCCAAAACTAAAAAGCAAACCCAATGACTAAACCTGTGTTTCACATCAGTATAGGAAGACAAAGTAATTCAGGCATCTACATGTAATACCTGCAGAGGAAAGAAGTCCTTGAGGAGTGAAAGGGAAGATAGAAACAAACAACAAAATAAAACTAAAAAAAAAAGAAAAAAAGCACCAAAACAAGACAACAAAAGCATTCTCCGAATATAAAGTTTCCAACAAAAGGGACAGTATTGCATATGTAACCTAGGGACAGTATTGCATATGTAACCTAGCAACCATCTGACTGAAGTTCTCCTGGAAAGGATCTGGATGAAGAACACTTATCTGAGCAGCAAATCAATTTCTCTAAAAACTGAATAGCTGTCCAGCAAATCTTCTGTCCAAGGTTAAGTACAGCAAGATCAATTTGGAGGAAACATCTGCTAATTAACTTTAAAAAAATAAAAGAAAAACCCCAAAACAACAGACAAAAAAAGCCCCAAAGAAATAACCCCAAACCTACTTGCCTCCACACAAATTCTTCAGAGATCATGACACTGTGTATGAGAATCTCATTTGTTTCTTTGGATTTGGTGGGTTGGTTTGGTTTCATTTTGACCAGCAGCTCCAGGAGGCTGCACAGCAACTGGTATTGGCAGAAGGAATTATTTACCAGAGGTAAACATGCAGCTCCCAGCAGCTGGGACATGGTGGATGAGAGGCACTGCTAGCACACGCAGGAAGCCACCAGCAGGTGCTCTCCCCAGCTACCAGGCAGAAGCCAGGAGCCACCACTTGCACAGTGAACCAACATGCTGCAGGTGAGGTGGTTTCTGCATCACATACTAGCTCCAGGCACCAGGCAAGTGCTGGAAACTAATGGAAAAAAAGAGGAGGAGCTGAAGGTATATCTCAAGGGAAGGGGACTGAAGCCCAGCTACTTGTGGTTTCTGAACACGTTAGGTCTCCATGCTCTAAAACTACCAAACCACTAGTTAAAATCAGCAAAGAAGCCATAAGTTTCACAGTCCCAACAACAGCGTGAAGGAATAAAAACACAGCACTTTAAAGACTCCTACATTAATTTCTGAAGCATGTGTACAAGTTAAGCAGCTCAGTTCACCCTGACCCCCAAAGCATTTCAACACAAATGCTGGGTTTTCATTAAGAGTTTGAGGATGCTTGTATAAGTACCATTGACACTTGATCTGAAGGAACAATTGTGTTGAAAAACTTTTCTTCAATAAATCAAAACCCATTTAATCTTTCCAAAGAAAAAGCAGGAAATAGCAAAGTAAGATATACTTCTATATAATTACCAGTTTGGCATTCTCCATGAAAGTCATGATTTACTTTCAGTTTTCACTCTCAGTCAGCATTTTGTCTCAAGCAGTTGAAACAAGTGTAAAAGACTGGGGCAAAGGTTTTCTTAGATGTATTTCAAAGGAAAATACATATCTAAGTTTAGGCATATAAAAAGAACGAAGTTAAGCAGTTATATTGTGAGACTGATTGACATCCTTTTCCAGAAGATCGAACTTTCAGCATGACAGGATTTTCTCAAGATTTCAAGTATGAAAGATGTTTTAAACTTGGATGAATAAACATTAAATCATTCCAGCAGAAATAACTGTACGCTTCCTCTACACAGACATAATTGTCCGCATCTCTTGACTCAAAATTAAAAATTAAAATCATGACACACTCTATTAATCTATCTTACCTTACAGCATCTGTATCAAATTGTAAATTTGGCTTATCAATCAATCCCAATGAATACAACTGGTAGGCCAAAGCACATTTCCCCACCATAAACTGGGCTGTGTTAGTGCGATCTAAACAGTCCACACAGTTGGTTCGGAGGACTCCAGTCTGGTAAAGCAATCCAAATAAAAGATTTATCTTAATCAATAAATTACTACACTCATGATTATTACTTTTTTACTACTAGTTAAGTCTTATCAAATTTAAAATTATGTCAAATTCTGTCTGCTCTGCTGTTTATCCACCCTCAACAAACATATCCCAGTGATCAGCTAGTACAGGAATGGTCACAGGCTCTCTAACTTACAAGAAATACAAAATAGTGAATGGCAAGTCAAAGCAACTAATGCTTCTTTAGAGTATGCCCTGTGTTCAGAGTGCGTAACTCTAACATTCAGGTATAAATTTGATACTGTATGGTTTGCAGTTTAGTCAGTACTTTTCTGACCTTAAAGGAAGACATGTTTCTAGTTTTCTTTTCTTTTAGTGCTGGAAACTGTAACAATGTACAGAATATTCAGCACCGGTGAAAATGTCAGTAACCCATGTTCATGTGTACAAATAGGTTACCAGGGTTAAGTATGTGCTTATTCCTCACTTCTTCTGTATAACATTTTATGACACAGTTTGCTAAAATGCTGCTGGTTTAACTTTCACTGCACTGGTAACATTACAGACTAAACAGTAATGGAAACTAGTTTAAAATACAAGCATTTCTCAGACTAAGTCCAGCAAAGATACAATTCCACCAACATAAGGTTTTGGGATACCATGCAAGAACTCAAGGCCCTAATTCCAAATTAGATTTCTAGGAAGGACAGCCATAATAATATGTACTACAAATATTAATTTTAAGAAGAGGTTGTGAGTCACCAATCAGGTATTTAAGTGAAATGATTCACTGTTCTTTGAGAGTGCTGACCTACTTCACAATAACTATGAACTAAAAAAGTCTATTTTAGTACCTGCAAGCGACCAGTGGAAACAACACAACCTCCCAGTTCATTCCACCTGAAAAAGAAACAAAACATAATGACTTTCAAATTATTTCATAAAATAACAGATCGTATCATGTATTGATCTATTCAGTGACAAATAGTTACTTCTAGGTCTTCAGGGATTTGAGAGACTTCATCTGCAGCAATCTAAGCAAATACAGTTTCTATTTCTAAAAAATGTTTTAAATTTTTTACTTATAAAACTGTAAAATCCACTGGTTAACAACAGACTCAGCAACATTCAGATGACAATTATCTTATTGGTATGCCTCAAAAGAAGTCACTTAGTAACTTCCAAATTAGTAAGTCTTAAAATAAGAAATAATTTAATAAACGTAGAAATTCCAAACAGCTTTCTAAGGAATAAGTGCTATTCATTATGCATCAAAGAAATTATAGGTACTTTTCATCTGGACGCAAGATACTGCAGTAGGAATCAGGTCGATTTACAAAAAATCCAGTCTTCTTTACTACACTTTCTGCAATCACATTCAGTCTGTCAAGGACATTGCAAAGTTTGCTGAGGAGAGGGGAAAAAGAAAAAAAGAGACAGTCAAGATACATTAATACAAAAAAAAAAAATTCACTACCTGAAAAGCTTTTCCATAATAAAAACGATTTAAAAACAGGCCCATATCACAGCTGTATTCATCCAACACTAATTATGTCTACAGTTTTCTTAGATTTTACAGGAGAGAGAGACTGACTGTATCTAAGCAATTTTGGTTCTTTTTGTTAAAAAATATTACATAAACTAGAAGCAGAAGACATAAAAAACCTAAAACTCCTTGATTTTTACATCACACTGATTTTTCTCTACCAAAATTTCTGTGATTCAAAGATATGAATGAGGCAGAAAAGGATGTATGATTATGCTGAATCACATTCCTTTGTTTTGTTTGCAAGTTCCTGTTTTGTTCAGTAACATTTGGTTCCATATGTGCATTGCAGCTACAAGCACTAGTACAGAAAAGCCTTTTCCTACCTTTTAGTGTATTTGGCCATATCCCAGGGTATATATATAATTGCATGCTCTGGGGGTAAGAACTGGTTGAGGTATGTCACAGCAGCAACAAGTTCTTCACTGAGAATCCTTTCATGCTTTCTTTTTTCACGTTCCTTTAGAAAAAAGAAAAGGAATTTACCATCACAATTTTCATTAACAAACGTATATAACCCATACACGTGCACACATACACGTATGCATATGTAATGGAAATCAAAAGTGGAAGCTTTAACAACAGCAGGCAGTTCTTCATAAATAGTACAATTAAAATAAGAACAGAAAAGATAGAAAAATCTGAACATTCTAGGTTTTTAATAATCGATTTGTATTAGTAGTTAAAGTCCCCTGTTTCAACTGTGCATAATCACTGGTTGAAAAATGGAATGCTGTGAGAGTAAAGAAGAACACACAGAAATAAAAGTGGCAACGTAGATGAAATGGAGAACCACAAAAGAGAAGCAAAAACACAGGCAGAAAGGGTAGCATCCCATTCAGTTGTGGAATACAGGAGGACAAAGGGAAATTCTTCTCCATTACTGGCAGGAGATGGCGAACAACAGCTCCCATCTCCCAGTCTTGCACTAATTTTTGAAAATAGAATTGTGTTGTCATTGCCTGAATATAATATACGTTCTCATAGAACCATAGAATGGTTTGGGTTAGAAGAGACCTTAAGGTCACCTAGTTCCAACCTCGCTTTGTACAGAACCATACTATTTTCAGTAGTTTTTTAGTGCTAATTAAATATAGTGATAAATTTATTTGGACTTAGATTTAATGGGTAATAGCAAAAACCTGAAAAGAACAGTGAAAGGTTACGATAAGAAATCTCTAAACATGGGAAATTTTGTTTTTGAAGGGCTGTAGTGGAAGCAGAGTTATGTACTATATCCTGTAGGACGAGATTTATGAAGAAAATATTCCACTTGTAAGCTAATACTAGTTTTAGACTATAACCAAAATTACACAGTGATTCTACAGAAAGAAGCATGATATTAAAAATCAAACACATAGAACATATTCAAAATATTGTACCTTCACAAGATTCAATATAATAATGGGAGAGCCAAATCTCTGAAGCATTTGGTCAAAGTGAAGAGCAGCAACGTGTGCATAAGGATCTGCTTGGTCCACTGAAACAAACATAAATTGAAGATGATAAGAAGTGAGCTATAGAATTTTCCCTTAATAGTACTCTTCACAAAAGATGCATTAATTCTCTGGTAGTAATGACACTGTTAAAAACTTTCCCCTCTTTTATTGCAAAACCTGCTAAGAAAATATTCCTTTTGCCGAATTGTAGGCAACTTCTTAAATTTTCATGAAATGCTTATAAAGAACAATTATTTTGACCCCATTAATCTCAGCCCAGACATTTTCCACCATTTTCAACAGGTTTAATATTTATCCACAATACTAAGATAAATGTAGCTAACTTTGCACACAAAGTAATACAAAGAAAACTCACATCTTGAAAACAGAAACTTTTCCTATTTAATTTCTCAATGTGAAGTCTAAGATGGAGAATTTTTCCTTAATTTTTTACTTTAAATTATGGCTTCGCAAAGCACAAGTGAACAGACAATTTGTTCATTTTTGCAAATTCAGTTTTCACTTATTCTCTCAGATGTTCCTTTAGGATACAGCATTAACCATAATCTATCACAAAGAATAATTTGTACACACGTGTTATGGGTGGCTTAGGCATCATAGTTGAAATATCTTGAGACCAGTACAGAGGGACAGACCCTCGAACCTGAACATAGGAAGAATAACTCCCCGCAGAAAATGACATAACTGAAGCATCATAAAGTATTTGTTCAGTTTCCACTTCATTAGCAACATCTCCCTAAACCAAACAGAAATACACATATGATGTAGACATGACATTCAAAGCTGCATGCAGTACAGAGCATTGATCGTTGCAAACAGAGCACAATTAAACTGTGAGACACTGAACCACAGTAGTGAGAACAACACTGAAGGTTAAATTCCCATTTGTCCCTAATGTGTATTATCATAACTTTATTTTTTCCCTCAGTTTGGGAAATAACATTATCTCTAAGTGTAAGAAACCAAAACAAGTGCCAATTTAGAACTATTAAATTTATTGTTTTAGGAACAACTTTACTATGCTAATGAAAAATGTAATGATACCTGCAATAACATCACTTAATAGTATAACTTATAGCCAAACCCTTAACAACCCTCTAAACAATTTCAGCTCTTCAGTGAGTCAAGTTCAAGGTTTCATACTGGGGAGGGGCAAGAGAAAACAACCCCTAAAATCATATTTGATTCACCTCACAGTTTGCTCCTCGTTTCAGAAAACGTGTTCCAGCAAATTTGCTTGATCTTCTGGCTATCAGAGTGACATATATAGGGCGGCCATATATTAACAGTTCTTGAAAGAGAAGTTAAGGTTTACATGTCACATGCAATTTTTTGTTCACTTACCTAATGCATGCAAAAATAAGTTCTAACAGAAGTGTATGAAACCAATATATCCGATTTACTAAAATCACCTAAACAGTAATGAATATCACTTCCAAACTTATTTTGCAGCTGGAAGAGAACATTGCCATTTCCAACAATATGTTCTAAGAACTTTGAAAAGTGAATCTACATAGCAATAAATCACCCACTTTTCAGAACCTACAGAAGAGAAGCAGCATTTCTGTTTTATGAAATGACAATGGAAGTGAAATAGATACAAGATACACCTAGCACCTGATTTTGTGAATACTGGCATTAAAACTTGGGAGCTTAACTTTCAAATGAAGTATATTAGCCACCCTCTAATTATTTTTTCAGAAAAATAGACAAATTTGCAACCACTTCAGAAACAACAACTGAAAGCCAGAGGCAAACAGACTAGAGATGCAGTGGTGGCTTTTTTTATAGTCTTTTTCCATTTTACTAACACCAAACAGAATCAGAGCCTAGTGTGACTATCGCTGCTTCTCCAGTGTAAGGGAGGCACAAGAAGGAGTTAAGAAGACATTTGCTCACACACAAAGCAGCTGCAGGCGTAATGCTGGTGGTCAGATCCAGCTTTGATTAAGACCACAAATGAAACAGTGGTATATAAAAACAGATCTAGCTTTTTGTCTGGGGAGTAAGCCAATGACCAGCAGTCCTACGATCATAAAAAAAGCAGAATTAAATTTTGCAGACACCACTAATGTTAACCTCATAATTGTATTTGCTTCCCCAGAAATTTTAAGCTAACATGACAGTGTTGGTGAATAAAACAGTGTCTTCATAATACACTAAATTCTTAACACATAACATGACATTTCTTTGGACTATGGTATGCATTTAGACTTTTTCTCCTCCTGCTCCAATGTACATAGACCCATTTTAACAATTTAAAATAGTATGTAGTCAAGAAAAGAGACTTTCACATGTCCAAGTGCACTTCACAGAGCAGGGCTGAAGTTCCATCATGATCTTCACGAGAAAGACAGTAAATACAAGAATTTCTGCAAATCTCAGTTACAAAAAATGTTTTAGAGAAGATTAGCAGGAGAGCATTTCTATGGCAATGTCATGGTTTAAACACAGCTGAAACCAGATCAGTCAGCAATTCAGTTCTGCTTAGCTTTTCTCCCTCTCCTCAAACATCTGTGAAAAAATACAGCTGAACCTAAAAATCCTCTCAAGTTCTTTACTACTAAGCCCCCTGCTTATAAACAGAGCCTCACTGAAAATGCAGTCTACCTGTGTTAGGACCCTCTTACAATAACTATATTTCTTACTAAGAAAGTAATGAAAATAAAAGCCAAACAATAAGTATAAAACTGAATGGTATTTATATGACAAAGAAATAATTCAAAGTTCAAACTGGGTTTTTTCAAAATTGATAAAACCAAAAATCATTACAGCAGTAGAAGGATACTTGATTGCCCACAGAATCCATGGATAATATACAGCAGCCAGTCACGATGAACAGCAGTTCTTACTGCTTCCAGAAGCTTGGCATTCCACACGTACTTTTCGTAAGGCTTACTGCAAATCCCAAATACACCTAGGAAGTTGTTACAATGAAAGTGCATTAGCAATTAAGAAACAAGCTCACTTGCTTTAAAATCCAGGATATTGGATCTCTGTTTTGATTTTCCCTTGACTGCAACTCAGTGTATCATTTCCTGGCATCCTTGAGGTTTGCCGAACACAGATAATTTCAGGCACACACCGAAGTCCAGCGTTTATAAGGATTTGCCATTTTTCTATAGGTGCCAGTCACTGTTGTGATTGAGTGCCTTCATGCAGAAGTTACTGATATACTTCAGTATGGAAAAGAGATCTCTACAGAGTAGCATCAAGGGATTTGATAACAAGGGAAATAAAGCTGTGAATTCCAGTTAAGGCAAAAATGCTCTTACAGGAGGACTTTATAAGCTTCTCAATTCTGGATCACCTCTAATTACCTACTAGGTTCTGGAAGATCATGCACATCAATCATTTTTCACACAATTCAACACAGTTTTCCTAATTTGCACTATCACCAAGAAACACAGCAATTGTAGACCTACAAATTAAAATTCTGTTTCTGATATATCTGGAATGAGAGTCTTTTTCTGTTTCAAATATCAGGACCAAGATGACAGCTGTTGCTGAAAGGTGGTAGAGGGAATTGAATGAATCTGAAACTTAGAAGAAAGAGGCCAAGAATTCTATTACCTATATTTTTTCACACTTTTTTCAAACGAAATTTCTGACAGGATGGATTATATTGTGGCAGTATGAATGCCAATTATAGCAGACAACTACAGCAGTCAAATGTTCTGCTAGAGGAAAAAAGAGTTCTTACAGACTGCAGGTGAAAATGCAGCTGTTGAACAAACTATTGCTACCTACACCCAACTTACTGTAAGCCCAGGGAAAATTGACAAAACCAAAATATTTTTATGAAGGAGTTTAGACAGTCAGCAGAAGCTGGTCACAAGCACTTAGCCAGCAATTTTTCTCCTTTCTTACTATTAGCAACATTACCTTGGTGAGAATTAATTGTTAAATGACAGGTGGCTATTTGTTACACATATTCTATGAATACATAGGTGACTAGCACACAGTCACCTTGATGGGGTCAAGGTTAGGGCATCTTCATTTCTGATGCTTTTTACAAAGACATAAAAGAGATGGTGCCTTTGTAAGGATTCCTGAGGGATCCTCCAGATTAGAGTCTTTGCAGAAGAGGAATTACTGCTCTTTTCATTCCTTATGGTACTTTCTGATATTGTAGTATTTGATAACCAGCTGCTGGTATCTTGATATATATGACCATGTTACTAATATCTTTTTCTTGGGGGCATGGGAGTTTCATTCAACAGAATAAAATCCAATACTAAGAATTTCAGGAGAAACTTTGTGTGTGTGTGTGCACACAAAGAAAAAGGGAGAGAAAGTGGTTTTTCCCTCTGGCTGCTCATCCTTATACTCTTATGAATAGGTTAGATCCAAACTGAAGGCTGAAGCTTCCAACTGAAATGAGTAATTTTTCTTACATTTCTTGACTGGGGTTACTACAGTAAGATGATGCTAACTTCATACAGTTCCTCTGTTGTCAGTATTCTCCAATATAAAACAAAAAAAATGTATTGATACTTTATCAGTTATTGCTTCCCACTGTCCTTGTAACTCAATCCTGTTGGGAGACTCAGAAGTCAGTTGAGTAATCAGTTCTGAAAAATGTCAGCATGCTCAGTCATCTCCCCCAGTTGCAATGTAACTTAAAACAATGACTACACACCTCTAGAAATCACATTGTTCACATTGAAATGTATTTGGCACTTGAAAAAATCTTTTATTAACTCACAATTGTCAGGACACTACTGATCAAAAACAGAAGACATGAATGTTTCTCAAAAATAAACCTAAGTGGAACAAATTTGAAATGCAGTCATGACCAATGACATCAGTTTAATTAGATGTGTTTTCTTACCACTTCCCCCCTGCGTTGAAAGTCCTTCATCTTCAAATATATCAAAACTCTCTTGTCGGATCTGGGTTGTTTCAGTTTTTAATGTCTCAAGTGGCATTCTCAGGACAGTAAGATTATACTGAAGGGAGTGAGATAGATCATAGCTGTAACTGATAGACAGTTAACATTTATTAATAATTGTAGATGCAGAGGAATTTTCTGAAAGTCCTTACTTTCCATCTGTACCTATATTTAACACAGTACTATTTTATAGAAAATACTTCTGAACAAGATACACAGATTCTGATTCTATAATGGCAAATTATAGAAATTATTTCCAAAAGAAGCTTTACAAACACAGAAACTGTTTACAGTTTACAAAGGCTGAAAATGTGTTTATATTCTTCTTTTAACTGAAAACTAAACATATCTTTTGAACAAAGCATACCAAGAAAGTTAATTCACCATGTCCCAAGAAGCAGTCCAGAAGTTTTAAAAAAGCTATTCCATCAGAAATCTCTATATACATTGACATCCTCATTTTTCTGAGATTTAAGTGCTGCTACTTTCTACCCTACCTGAACTCAAAACAGCCAAACAACTGGTCCACAAAAATTGTATCTATCCCCAAATTTATGATTGCAGCACAGATGCATATTAAGGCAGTGGCTGCTGAATAAAGAAAAGGTTTTTTTTTTATTAGTTCCATAATAGTTACAAATTTTCCGCCTCATGTCTCTTTAACTAACACTCTATACTAAATGGTAAATTTTTTAAGCTACTAGGCTTCTTCCAAAGGAGAAACCAAATGTACACTATACTTAAATCACAAATAGTCATATATTTCCATTTTTAGTCTAAGCATCAGTGATTACTGACCCTCATGTAAGTTCTAGATATTCATTAAAGATCTAAAAAACTATTTAAACATTAGATACTTAGATTTATCACTAATGATAACAAAGTGTAACCCATGCATTCACATATTTCCATAATAATGTCCTGACCCATCTGTTAAGGAAAAAAAAGTCTGTAACATGCTCTGTTAGCATATAACAGAACCTTTAAACAGTATCCTAGTGAGAGACATGTTCAGGCTGTTTCCCCAGTCTCCCCTTAGACCAAATGTTTCCTTATAATTGATTTCTAATTTTCTTCAGGATTTATATAAAAATCATGCAGAAAAATGTATTATGCTTTCAGCCAAGAACAATTTAAATGAAGCTGACAGATTAAAAAGATTCTAAACAACAAGAAAGAATATCATTCTATGTTTCTTCTTTTGAAAGTGAAAATCAGGCTAAATATGCAGTTTAAACACAGAGCACAAAAACATTTTATGAAAACAATTATTTTAATGAAAAATAAACCATAAACAGTAAATTATCTGCCAGTAGGAAAGTTTTCATTTATGCCACACAGGATTTGTGTCAAAAACATATCTTTGTATAAGTCATTCATATACGAATTTTTTTCTGTACGAGGCATTTAAAATACATAGTTTATCTTAATTCTACAGTTTCAGCTTGGAGAAAAGAAGCCTTTGGGAAGACCTCCCTATGGCCTTCCAGTACTTTAAGGGGCTTCTAAAAAAGGAGGGAGAGCAAATTTTTACATGGGCAGATGGTAATTAGACAAAGAGGAATGGTTTTAAACTAAAACTGGAGAGATTTAGGAGGAAATTCTGTACTGTGAGTGCAGTAGGGTTGGAACTGGATGATCTGTAAGGCCCCTTCCAGCCCAAACCATTCTACAATTCATTTTATGATAAATGTATTTATTAAAGTCATATAAGAATCTTCTCCTTCCCCTTCTATGTACAACCATGGAAACAGCACAAATTAGTCATCTCCAAGCCAAGCAGGCAGTGGGGGAAGTTGTTTAATATTAGGGCTCAGAGACAATGCATGAAAGAAAAACTCAGGTTTTATACTGCAGAAAGTCTTTCACATGCCAAAGCATGAAACATACATAAAAATTGGGTAGGTTTTATCTTCACAGATCCAGTTGTGAAAGCCTTCATTTTCCAAAAAGAAGCATCTTCTACACTGACACACCTTTTGGTAATGGCAAGAGGGACTTTTTTTTTTTTAAAAGTCTTCAAGTCTTCTAACTACTACTGCCAGGTTTATCACTACATTTCTCTCATTTTTGTGCTGTCCCAAAAATCTCACTTAATAGTAGCTGGAACACAGAAACTTGTCTTAGGTATGGCATTCATGAAACAATAAACAAGAGAACTGCAATGCCTAGAAAGCCATATGAAAGACATACCCCACACAGGGTGTATCTTAAATGTGGACCTATTTCTCCACCTTTGCTCCTGAATCAAGGTAAAGCTTTATTTATGGGAAATGAGATCAATAAAGAATAAATAACAAGACAAGCAAGCCCCCTGAAACATAATATTTTTCCAAGAGAGAACTTCTGCATAATCTGGCAAGGCTGAACAGTCAGTGGAAACAGTAGTTTCAATGTCTACTTTTTTCTGTGCCGTTAGGAGTTACATATTTTTTAACCTAATGGAGAATAAATTCCTAGCTAATTGATTAAAGGAGAAAGCAGGTTCAAAATACACAGATGAAAATGGACAAGCAGCATGATCATGTGTCTTATTTCTCCAGAATATCAACCTAAAAGTCTTGGGTATCAAAACCAAAACCCATAATCTTCTAGCAAGTGTAAGTGCACATTTTTTTAAAAGCAATAGTAATTAATACCTACCTAAAATAGAAGTTGCTAGAAAGGTCCACGTTTTGAAAAATTCTCAGATACCTAGCAAAATAATTCAAGTTGTAGGAAAAATTATTATTTTAACCAGACAGACCATAAGAAGTCATTCAGAGTATCACAGAAAAGAAATTACACATATTGATTCTTGCCCTGTGTTCCCTTCCTATCTTACTGTAATTGTTTTGACAGGTAATTACACTAGAATGTCAGCATATGGATTAAATAAATCAAATACCCTTTTTTTAAAAAACAAAAGAACTAATGTCTACCCATACACATACTCTGTTTCTTTATGCAGTTGTAAACTTGTGGCTCTATTTTCCACTTATGCACATCAAATTTTTCAGGACTTAAACAAGAAGACTCTCAAAAATACTACAAAAGAAATAAAAATTTTCAATTAATCTGAAAGAAATGAACAAGAAAATAAATATCTAGTAAAATCTGCCATAGTCTTGCAAACTTCCAGAAGAAACCATTACATTTTCTATGAATAATACAACAGCTGACACCATAAATATGTTGGTTAGATAACATGGTCTGCTGCACACTAAGAGGAGAGACTGAGGTCTGTGATCAATCCCACCTTTAAGTGGAAGCTTTTTTAATATTTACTACTAGCTTGGTTCATTACCTGACATCAATTTATGATAAACCATCACTTTTTGACTATTCACACTTGGTATAGACTGAAAAGCAGTTTACTGATACCAGTTGCCTGCTGTTTCATAGAAGCAAAGTTACTGATAAAAACAAAGGCTCAAACTTCTCTCTTTCATAAAAAGGAAAGAAGCAGTTTAAGTTACCGATGAATCTTCTCGCCACCCTTTACAACTGCAACATTCACAAGATTCTGACAGCACAGAATCATTTGCTAATCTATTCAGCACTTTTTGAAGGGCACAAAAGATGTCTTCAGGTAACCTTAATGTCATGCAAGAGCTACTAAATAAAGAACAGTGCCCCAAATCATACAAACCAATATTAGCATTACTTTGCCCTTGCAGGAACAATGCTTATATTTGACACTTCTTGGTGCAGATTTGCTAAACTTAGCTGTGACATGGAGATGTGGACAACAAACTCTGGAAGATTATGATAGTTATATTTACTCTCCAGGTTAGAGGCCACAGAACTTGTAGCCTACTTTCCAACCAACAAGATTAAATGGTTTGAATGACATACTAATACAAAAAACTCATGACTGAAGTTTCCAGTTGCAGTTCAACATTGTTTAGAAAATATTCAAAAAGTACACACTAATTACCAGCATTATTTACCTGGCCTCATCAGGATGACTGACTCTTACAGAGTCATTTGGAATGTATATCATATTTGTATCTTCTATTTTATATATTGCATGACCTCCAATATCTGCCATTTTTCTTCTTTTTGTTATTAACACAATGTAGTAGCCTTCTAAAAACCTGACAAAACCTGTTAAAACAGAATTACAATGCTTTTAGTTGCATGTTTGTGTTTACTTGATAAAACATATTTAGCAAAACAGTATCAGAATTGTCTCAAGACTTCAAAGAATTTTTATTTGTTCTGACTGTTGTATGCATATATATATATATATCTCTAAAGAGTCTTAAAATTCACTCCCATTAATCAAATACATAGTTTTTACTTATTTCTCCTCCCACTGTGGGTATTTTTAATACTAGGTAACAGAGTTAGGACACTGAAAATTTAGACTTTGTTTCTGTCTACTTAACATACTTGTATTTGCTTTTGATAGGACTCTATTGTTGAGAGTGAGGCATACCCTATTTACTTCAGATACCAAAAGGTTAATTTCCCAGGATAAGGAAGAATCCCAAACTCCAATTTTCTTTTCAGGTTCATGTGTTCTCTGCTGGGGAGGGACACAGAACAGGAGTTGTGGGTAAAACAACACCATTGTGCTCTCTCTCCTTCAGAGCAGGGAACTGAATTCCTTGACTAGAGCAGCATCTCCCCCAAATCAGCCATTCAGAGTATCAGGGGTACTCCTTTTTTTCCTGTTTCCTCTCTCAGATACCAACACTTGACCCTGCTGAAATGCAGAAGGCTAAGAAGGTAGAACAGGCAGTGTCTGGTTTTATTATCTATAAAAAGCTGGCTTCTGAAGCCTCCATCCTCATTCCCTGCAGGGCATAGCCATGCTTCTTCATGGAGTGCCTCCTTTGGATACCTCTATTATATATGATTAGGAAAAAGTGCAACAAACCTTTAAATACAACACAAATGTAGAAATTCAAATGAAAAATAGACATACATAACCACACTGGAACTCAAATGTGTTATTAATACAGTATAGTACAGCAGTAATATGCTCTAATAAGTAATAAATTACATTAATTAGCTATTGGAGGTAGCTGCTCTGATAGGCTGCTGAGAGCTTGAAACTCACTACAGCACTATCAATGAATAAATTAATTTTGGGAGGGGGGTGATGATGATGATGACATGATACAAATGGACCCTCACAATTCATAGTTTTGCTTGTACTTATACTCAGTTCTTTTAGCTTTGCATTACAAAGTAAAGAAGGATGAGGAGAGCACACATTTTCCTCCCTGTCACTGCTGGAGGCTGCAACGTGATTGAATGAACTGCAATCTTTTCTTCCACCTTATTAGCCCCCCTTGGAAAAATGCTCTCCCCTGCACAAAGACAGGAGGCCCTGCTGACAATAAGAAACAAACCTTCCATTTGAAGCAGACTATTGAATTTCAGTTGTTAAATAGTAGTCACAGTTCTTTCTGTATCCTTCCAGGTACTAAAATTACTTATGTGAACAGCCTCTGTCCTTTGAATTTCACTAAACATTATACCAAAGTCTGATAAGGAACTGAGCCTTTCTCCTCGGCCTGGTTCCTTCCCTTTAAAAGCAATTTCTACTTTCAAACACTACACAGTAAACCAGAACTCAGCCTATCAGTACCCCCATTCTGAGTACACTGAATGTACTGCATCTGGTTTATGAAATAACTAGAGGACAGAACAAAGCTGTTCTTCACAATTTTAGAAAAAATAGCCCTGTTCTGACCTGAGCCAGGAGGCAGAAATAAACAATCAGTTGCATTCCCTCAAATTACATGTTTATACGGATATGGTCTGAATCATGTAATTTGGAAGTATATCATCTGATAGAGCCTGTTACTTCTAAAGAGTCATCTCGAAATACATATACCATGCCTGTTACCCAATACATTTGTGCAGCTACAGAATAGAAACTCTCCTGTTATGAACAGTACACATAAACAGTCATACAATTGGGATGCAAAATTTAATTGATTGTAACCACATTCCAACCAAATATTTATCACATATTTAGACAGTGAGCACTGATGGCTTGTGCAAAAAAAACCCCCAATGCTGCACGGCTGTTAGAAGCTCCTTTAGGTTTACCCATATTATGAATACTCTTAAATCAGTAAGAAACACAAACACCATCTGAGGAATTTTTGAAAAGCTGGATGCATTGATAAGTTCCAAAATGCTTCACAGGCAAAAAGAATGAAGAAGAAAGTCTTCTTAATTTGCCACTTTGGATTAGAATAGAATTTTATTATTTTTTGGTTGTTATGCAAGATTCAGGAGCATCTTTTAAAGTAATTGCATTCTCGACTTTCTATGCAGCTTTGGCTTTAGATGTCCAGGTGCATATAGGCTCTAATAAACTAAAAAGTATTCTTGAGAGCTGTCACAGCACATATTAGCATTTACTTTAGAGACAGCAGCCATCAATATACTGACCTCAGTATCAGACAATAGCCAGGAAAGTAGTGACTTTCAGATGAAGTTAGAAGTTATTAAAGCCTCAAAGCAATGCTTGAGGATTATGGACAGCTGAGCAACGTTTTAAAATTCAGCTGACATACCAGTCAGTTATATTTGTTCAAACATGAAAAAGAAATCTTTAAATATGTCACTGCAAAAAGTTAACCAAAATGAAAAGTTATCTTTCTGAATAGTGTGTGATAAAGAAATATAGCTTAATAAAGAATGTTGACTTTCATTTTCTTTTTAAAAAGCATTCTGTGAGCTCTGGAATTCAGGAGCCAGGTTCCACATAATTTGTATTCTAAGATCAGCTGAGTTTGGTAAGGTCTTCAACCAAGTTTCTAGAGTTTGGCTGTTTCCCAGATCTGTCCCTTAGTGACAAAGAAAAGACTGGTTACAGCACAGCATTCACTCCTGTACTGAACACCTGTTTTCAAAAAATACACAGAAACTTACTTATCTTTGAGCATGACAAATTTCTAAATCCTCTTTAGTTTCATAAATAAATAAAATCAGGCGGAGACAGAAAGACATACAGCATGACACAATAAGCCTCAACTCCTAGGAAAACAGAAGATTTTGTAAAATCAGTCAAAACACTTACCTACTATACCAAAAGCAGAGACAGCTCGAGATAACCCAGAAGAGCCCTTCTGCCCCATCTTTGTTCTGTTTCCCAGGTCTAAACGACCAAGAAGTTCCCTCACCTCTTGTTGCGTATAAACATGCTTTAAAATAAAAAGTCACAGAAGTTACTGTTTTGGTAGTTAAATGTTATTTCATGTCAGAGAATAGCAGAATTCGCTTAATCTGTGAAATATACAATAAACCAAAGGCCTGCTCTACATGCTTTGTTTCCCATTTCAGTGTTACTAACAAGTAACTGGTATTACTTAAAACAACTGGGAAAAAAGCCTAGCAACTAAATACAGAGACACTTACCTTATCATCAATTATAACCAAATCCTTTGGTTCAGTGCGATCTATTTTCAAAACACGGTATTTGGTTTCTGCAGGATTACTTCCAACTAGAAAATACCGCTACGTAAAAGAAAACCAACAAAACAAGTCAGAATATTATACAAGATAAAGCAACCAAAACCCAGCGTAACTTAAGACATCAGCAATACCATTTACATATTGCCTGGACTAGATCCATTCCTGCTAACATCAAATATGCAATATTCCATATGGACTGTTAATAAACTGGTTTAGACACCAGTATCTTAGGACATACATTTGTATACAATCAACCTCTACAACTTAAAAGACCTCTTTCTCTCCTTTGTGGAAGGAGGAAAAAAAATTTAAAATCAAAGGTTAAAACCTGTTTAGAGAAGATAAACTGAAACTTACACCAGGTACTGTCCAACCACATCCTGCCCCAGCCATTAATGTCTTTTCACTTGCTTTGCAAAATTTATACATAATTTATACAGAAGCTTACACATGAGTTTTTAACTTTTCATGATCTAAAACTTCTGTTGCTATATAGTACTCCTTTGCTATATCTGTCAACTAGTCCTTGCTGATCCATACTAAACACTGCAAAATTGTAAGTACTTCAGTAGGCAAGGTTTCTTCTATTTTTATTTATATTTGCTATGATAGTCTTCTCAACAATGTTCTTCCACAAAACTAAAATTTTCTGGTTAACAGTACTGCTGTTTAAAAAACCATTAGCTTTATTTCACATATACAATATGAAAGAATGACCACAGATAAACATATAGGATGTCCATTTTTCATGTAAGGAGATCAAACTATAAATTAATTTCTACATTTAGAGGAATTAACAGTAAGCACAGGTTACAGGACTGACTTGCTAAAAGTAGCTCTCATTTTTTCTAATTCATTTAATCAGTGTGGTGGTAGCACAGCAAGGTGGAACTCATTAATAATGCTCAGCCTAGTAGGAAAGCATGACAAATTCACGTGGATCTATGCAGTCAGCTCTTAACTCTAAGAGTCACATGGATTTAAGATGTGGGAAAATAAATCAATAATCCTATTCATACAAATCTCATAATTTCATAATTTTTACCAAATAGATGTTAAGAAACATCTTTACTCTCAAAATATTTAAGGTGAAAGAAGAACTTAGAGCTCTCTTCAGCTTTCTTGAATTCACAAAAGCATATAGATATTCAGTAAGCTCTAAATTGGAAAATAAAATACTTAACTTTAAAAGCCATAAAAGGAAACACCGCCAACTTCTGGCTCCACCTTGTACACTGACTGAGTGTACAACTGTGCTGAGTGGTAAATTTTGCTGCTTACTCCCAAATGACAGTAAGAAGGCCCTTCAAATTCATATACAATTACAACACTCCCTCACTGAAGGCTTTGAGGCAGCACTTTGGCACAGGAAAGCGTTTCCTACAGAGTTTTTTCCAGCAGTGATGTGCTGCAGTGCACAGTCCAGGCTCCCCAGTCTGGCCTCCTCAGAGCAGCCTCTGCAGGGGATCCCTTAGTGCCAAGCTCTTGCTTCCCAGGAAGGAAATCATAAGGCTGACAGTGCATGGCACCAAATGGTACAGCTCTTCTGCTGGTATCACCCACCATCAGCAAGAAACACCAAACCACCAAGACAGACACTTGCTTTGACCATGCCATTATATCATCTTTTTCTTATGCAGCAAAGGTGAATGGGCAGAGGGAAATATTATATATGTAATACACAGATGATAAGTTAGTATGCATTTCAAGAGTGCAGCTTCTTCATATGTAGAAAACTGTTAGTTAATTAAAGGTAAACAATTTTAAGTATTCCATAATACTGCAGTACAGCTCAGTGATGTCCCACTGGGTCCAGCTCACTAAATGAGTGCAATTTCTTCCCAAAGTGACACCTATGGTTACCAACAAATAATACTGAATAAAAACAGAAGAGCAAAACTCTAAGATGCTTGTCCTAATGGCAGTTTGGACTATAGAGCACATTTAAAATTGGAACACACATGACACACAGGGAGAGGGGGACAGAGAGAGAGTGAGATGGATATAGAGTTGCAAATGCTATTACTAAGGAAGTTCAGCTGGATACTTCTCCATTTCCATTTCAATTAACCAATAAAACATAAAGAAGTGCTATGAGGAATGCATCACTCACATCACCTTGGCAGCTGCAATAGAGGGCTGTGCACAGCTACAGGGCCAGCATCAGGTGCTGCTACTGCTGCTTAGAACAGTAGAAGAGTTAGATTAGATGAGGAGTAATTGTACCTGCAGACCATGTAAGCAACCATCATAATGAATGGTACTTAACAGGCTCTCTGAAGTCATTTAAAGACTAATTTACAGGGTTTAAGCTGGAGAGCCAGACTGTGTAATGTATTAAGGAAGGTCACTTGAGAGCAGCATCAAACCTGAGCATCAATGGACTTAAAGTAAGGCAGGCAATGAGAAATCTCTATTTAGCAAATGGGCATTTTACCCACTGCATGTTAGAGGATATTCTTGTGAAAGCAATAAAAGAAATATCTGCAAAAACTTTTGAATTTGGGTTAGTGTTCAAAACTAGGAACCCAAAATTAGACCTCTGCTTGGGAAATTTTCAGGACTGGCTAACAACCCCAGAATTACTTGAAAAACAGCCTGATATGCCCACTCATATTCAACCTTCAAGATCTGAAAGAAAAACAGAGATAGTATGAAAACTAATGTTGCAAAAAAATACACAAAAAAAGACACTTCAGCATTAGCTGTTTCTGCTACCTAATTTATGCATCTAATGAATAAATAAGTCTGTCTTACTGGATGTCACGGAGCACAAATAAAACCATATCAGTGACATCTGCTGCAATTATATTTCCCATCACATGAATACTAGGAAATTATAAAGAAAAATACCAAATCAACAACACTGAGCATGTAACAGCAATAAATTCCTATGGTTGTAATACAATTGTAAAATTAATCAAAGCTAAAATGTGCTGTAGTGTTTGCAACTCTTTTGATTAATAGAAATTGTTACAATAAAATAAAAGAGAAAAAGCTACAGAAACTTTTCTGGGAGTATTTATCTTTACTACTTCATTCTGTTTATTACTAAATTGAACTGAATAATCTGAAGAATTTCCCAAGTGCCTCAAACAATTCCACTCCACAGCACAGCCAGTGCATTTGGATAAACAGGCAACCTTGACCAACAAAGTACTTTTTCCAGAGAACAGTGCTCCAGGAGAAACTGCCGGCTCCCTCTGGCCAGAGCCCTCCAACCATACCTGAGGTGACCCACGCTGCTTCTGGGTTTACTCTGCCCCTGGCCTTTGCTGAAATTTGTTAACAAGCACACTTTATCCAGCTATGGCAACACACCAGGCAGCTACAAGAGCTGGACTGAAGCTTAATTTATTGCACAATTATCACTAAGCAACCACAAGATAGGAACAGCATTAGTCATTTCCACCTGGGACAGAGTTTTAACCAAAGCAATCTAATTGAAAGGCTTTACACCATCTTTTATCAATCTTTTGATTCAGCCAAAGCAAGCAAAACAGCTTCTTCTAAAAGGAGTCTAAGCAAAACAAAAAGACTTACTGCAATTTGTTGTCTTTTTAATGGCAGGATAATAGTTCTGAAATCAAACATTCTGCTAACTTCCTTTTTTTTTCCTTTTTTTCTTTAAGATTACTTCTTAGAACTCCAAGTCTATAACTATGATTTGCTTCTTTGTATGGACTAATTATGATTAAGGAATGCTAGCACAGCAAAAAGCTTTTTCAATCCTCAGTTAAAAAGCTAGAAACAGCTTAATCAGCAGGAAAAAAGCGCAAAAATACACTACAAGTTGAAAAATAGGCAGTGCACTAATACAGCCAATTTTTAAATCTTCAAATAGCCTTAAGAAAACACTTATGATCATAGACAAAAAGCTAGCAAATGATACCTGTTGAGACAACGGATGTGTCTGAAAACACAAAGCCCAGAAGAAGTGGGTTCACCATGGCCATCTGCTAGATCCCTACCCAGCCTCTCTCTCACTCCCCCACCTTAACAGGACAGGCACAGAAAATAAGAAAAGGTGATGAGTCAGGACAGAAAGACTGCCTAACACCATTACAGGCAAACCAGACTTGACCTGGGGAGAATGGATGTAATTTACTGACAATTAAAACAGAATCATAGTATAATTACACCTCAATGTATAAACTCCACTCTGCTCCTTCTTTCTACAGGACCTAGAGTAATTCTGGAAGTGTCTGTCTTTCATCTCTCATAGAAACGGGCAGAATGACATGAAGAAAGGAAGACATGATAAGGCGCAAAGAGAGGCACCTGGAAAAGCAAAGCCATCTGCTTCCTGTAATCTGTTGAAACTCTTCAAAAGAAGCTCCTTCAACATCAGAAATTTTAAGAACGTATGCTGCCAAATACCACTCCCTGGGCATGCAGGAATGGGTACCCATTCTGCATCCTACAAGCCACAGAATTCCGTGAATCTCTTTTGTCCCAAGGCAACCAAAGCTTTTTGGTCCCAAACAGGACTTTTCCCTTGCTACTCCATTGAAGGATTCCTCCAGAGTCTCCCTTCTAATTCTCACCTAAATCTATTAATTATCTATCTATACATTTTTCTTTAGCCAAATATTTACTTGCTCTTTAGCATCTATTCTGCTGGAATGCTTTCATAAAAATAAGTAACTGGATGCCTTTTCAGCACTCACTTCAATAGACTAAAGAAGTCTTGCTGTCCCCTTACTCCTCCCAAGACATTGCTAGCATGTATGTTACCTCACCGGACCTTCAATGGATCTATTGAATTCTTGTTTCTTGAATATGGACTGTAAATCTACACAATATACAAGACTTTATTCCAGTATTTTTCATTAATGACTATACCACAAATAACCACATGTCTCTTTTTCAGAGCTGTAATTCATCAGCAGCTCAACGCCCCCACTCCTTCAGATAAAACACTCAGATCCTCCTCCTTCTCCTCTGCTGCTTCTGAATTGATAAATTCTCATTAAACTATCATTGGTGTCTAATCTACTGTAAGGTGCATGAACTTCTATAGTATGCCATTATACTTCAAATTATTTCTTTTACCTACTCCTGAGGATTATCATCATTTCTTGCTTTATCATGCTCTGATTATCCTAATTATTTACAATACCTTAAAAGACTAATCAGAGCTGGTCCACGTTTTGAGCTAATAACATAATGAAAATGCTTAAGTATATCAGTCCTAAAAACATTACTTGAAAAAAATCATCCCTATCACATGATTTCTCATTCACTCCACACTAATTTATCTACTAATTTCTCTACTAAGTTTCTTCCTTCCATAACAAAGACACAGATTTTCCTTGTAGCACTGCATCTCAGTAGATGATTTGATTTAAATACATAAGGCCATGAAATTTTTAGATTAAAATGTGCAATACAACCAGGTTAATCTGACAGCATCTTTTTAAGTCTAGACCGTGTTTTATGTAATTTGCCTGAATTTGCAATTATTTTCCTATATGCAGGACTTCAGAATGGATTAAATTTTCCATTTGTCATGTTCCAGTCAGAGCACCACCCTTGACTTAAGTGACTTGAAAATATTCAGTTATTTCACTGTTTAGTATATTTAATTTTATTTTTACCTCAATACTGATTGATCTCTTTTACATAACCTTATTCTTGTAACTCAATTTCTCTTCACCCCTTGTTCAGTACATTCATACTCAAAGTAAATTTTTACTTTAAACAAAGAAAAATATTTATTCCATTTTTAGGGCCATAACAAACTCAATTTTAATAATAAAAATTTGTAATAGAAAATGCCTATTTTTATTCCTCTTTTGTTAAATTAAAATAAATACCTTTTTTTTCCCCCATAGAATCATTACCTTTAAATATACCAATCTGTGATCATTTATCCACAAGTCTCCCATCCAGAAAGGTGCATTCACACCAAAACCAAGTAAGTGTATCTCTCTCCTGTTGCTCTAGTGATCATATGATGACACCCAGGACAACACAGAACAAAAGAAATAAAACCCATGTTGCCAGAACTTAGGCAGACATTTGTAGGTACATCTTTCACATCAAGTGGGATGCATCCACTTTTGAACTTTAGTTTTGTTCTGCCTGAGTAGCACATATCCTTCAAAACTTGTGGTGTTCTCACCACTACTATTCCACCAGCTATCTGCCCTGTTCATAAATGCTCTCAGAGCCCACATACACCAGTAAATCAAGTTTCTCTATTTTATAGCCTTATATCCAGCAGTATGGCAAGACAGTTAAGACAGAAACAGTGTTTTCTTGAGTTGCACAAAACTCCTCCTCTCGTCCCAATTCCATGCTCTGCTCCACTACATCACCATCACTCCCAGAACGCCAAGACACAGGGAATAGGGTAGTCAGCTGAAAGGAGCTCTCTTCTGCTAATGAAACTGCTCCAGAGAGATCACATTTCACATCCACTTCTAGCTAGAAGATTATGATAATGATTGCCCAGTAGGCTGTTCACTACTTTCAACATTTTTTAAATGTGTCAGATATCCATCTATATAAATCAGTGCACTTCATAATTCAGTAAAAATTCTATAGATTTCTCTGTGAAATCATATTCCATGTTGAAGTTTCTCCAAATTGACCACAGATTAACTTCAACATTAAATATGCAACATTTGGAGTTTTTAATATAAAAATCTTTACACTGTTATTATTAGAATAAACAACATTTAAAATAAAACAAATGCCTGTAGTTTTCTCTGGTGAATAAAGGGCAGAAATATCTACAGGTAATTATGCCAGTCACATTACTTAATAAGCTTGTGCAAGTCATCTGGATACTGTGGAGATGGAGATTGTAAAAGAACCTGATTAGAATAAAATACTATTAATTAAGCCTCATAATATCCTGAAAGATAGGCAAGTGATATAACTTCATAGAGACAACATAAATTGTCTTGTAGAATGTCACGTTGCCTCAGGGGAATGACAATTCCAGTGAACTAACCTACAGCTTTCAGGTGGGCTTCATCTGGGGGAAACACAAAAGTTCCATCTCCTGAAGAAGAGACGAAAGTATCTTTTGTCTTTTATTAGTCATGGTGCTCAAATATCTTTAGTGCCCTCTGGTGTGCATTTCAGTGATCAATATATGTATAAAAGGAAAGATAATTGGCATTGATCTGAATAAAACCTTCATTTCATCCTTCTGACTACTTCTAAACAAGCTTTCAACTTCCTAGGACAAGCAGGAGATACAGTTAACATCTCCATGGCATTTATTGACCCAAAGCACCAGTTGAAAAGGTAGGTTTCAGCAACTACCCTAAATATAAACATTAATAGAAAATATAGAATTTTGCTCTGTTAATTCAATTGACACCATGAATTCAGTTCTCCTCACCTCTTGCAGTTTCTCATTTGATTCCAATAACACTACCAGAGCCTATCCTCATTGACTTCAATAATAGTATTGTATGTTTATCTAATAAGAAACCCAAACAAAGAAACCCTCTGTAAACCATTTCCACTTTTTCCACTTCCTCATCCATTTAGTCTCTTCCTGCTTTACAAGAGGGGTTTTACAGGAATAAACTGTATGACCAGTGTAAACTTCATTGTTTCTCCCACTGCTGACAACTTAAATAATCTCTTCTTTGCACCAGAAATCTTAGGATACAGTCTCATGTTAGCCTGTATCTGACACAACTCCAAATCCCACATGCTGGATCTAGCAAGTCTATGGCCTTAGGGAAATCAGAAGAGCAACCTGAAACAGGAGAAAGCTGTTCATCTTTATTTTTGGATGATGCTTATGCTGTACAAGTGACTGTCACAGCTGGCAACTGCATGATTGTGAGATCTTATGCAAAGGAGATGGCACGAGGGATACCTCGGGGAGAAGTTTGTCAGCAGCACAACATGACACTGAATGAGCTGTAACAGCGACTGATCAAACCAGAAGTCCAATTTTGGGCTCCCCAGTACAAGATAGACATTGATATACCAGTGTGATTCCAGCAGACAGCTCTCCAGATGATCCACAGGACAGCGCACGTGGTGCGCTGGGAGAGGCTGAGAGAACTGGTTGAGGTTTGCTCAGCCTTCAGAAAGCTTTGGCAGTGTCCTGCTGCTGTCTAAAACCATGTAACAGGAAGTGTAGGTAAGAGAGGCAAACTCTTTCAAGTGGTCTGCAGAGGTTGTAAAATCTCTATGTTTGAAGGTATTAAAAACTCAGCTGCACACAACCCTGAGCACGATGCTCGTTGAAGCTGCTTTGAGCAGCGGGCTCGACTTGGTGTTCTCCAGAAGTCCCTTCTAACATCCCTTAGACCATGCATTTATTACGTGCAGCAAGTCTTTCCAAACAATCATAGCAAAATGATTCCTGCTGAATTTCTTCTTTTGAAAAAAAACCTCTAGAATTTGAATATCAAACCACAAAGTGCTTTAATTTGTACTTTTTTAAAGTAAGAACAAAACTTCACTCAAGGAAAGAATTCAGTTTTCATCACTCACAAGAAGTGACTGAAGTAACAGGTTTGAGATGCCCTTGCTTGGCTGAGACATTTCAAACAGCACATGTTCATTCACAAACCATTGCCTTTCACAGCTGATGAAAACCATCTTGCCTCCTGGAGCAATCAGGACTGCTGGATCTGCCCCTCACTGAATTCTGAACAAAGCACAGCATGGACAAATCCATCCATTCAGGCAGAGACTGCCAGCTACCACTGGCCAGATGTAAAAGACTATGGTTCCTGCAATAACAGGATCAGCTGGAGAGGCCCAGAAAATGGCAGATAGCTGGCAGAACTCCAAAGCACAGCATTTGCCCTGCACACAGCACGTTGTCTCTCAGCAGCCGAGCCTCGCAGCTCAGAAAGAAGCAGGCCAGCCACAAGAAGCCAAATCTCAGCTGAGATGTAGCATGAGTTGTGAGCCAAGAACAACTAAACTGAGTAATGCAGGACCTGATTCAGAAATCACATTTGCCCGGTGCCCTACTCACGTGTAACAATAATTTAGATGAAAATATAACAAAAAATAGCCTTTACCAGCAACAATGAGAAAGATAAATAAGGTAGCCTTCAAAACTCATTTAGGCATAGGTTAAAAAGTAACACTCTAGAAAGACTTTCTGTAACCTTCCTTTTTCAAATTTACTTTTAACAATAACTCTGCATCCGTCTTTGTTTCATAGGCTGTTCAGTGAGAAATTATCACAAAAGCACAAATCTGCTTCGGACAGAAGCAAAGCTGGAAGTCAGATTCCTATTTATACTGAGAGCATTCTTGCATCTGTGACATTTTGGGAAGTTTCCAAGGGGCTTCAGTGTCTAAATTATCTTTCTTGTTATGAGTACAGGTAACATCTGAACTTGAAACTAGACCTAACTGTTGCATTTAAAGCCATGGCACCTAGCCCTACCCAAAACTATCTCAAGTGAAGAAAACCAACATGCTGTGAAACAAGGGAGAAACCAACACAGTATGAAACACCCAGAAATTTGATTGGAAGCTAAGGAACGGTAAACACAGTGGTATTTACACCAAGAATTGCCTTCTGACTCACACTGTGCTCATCACATGGCTAAAGCAGCAATTACCACTCCAACCTCAAATCCACATGCCCATGGCAAAAAAGTACTGTGAATAACACATGCCTATAGTTTCTGCAACAGAACATAAGGAATGCTGAAAATCTTCTAGAGCTTACTTCCAGAGGTCAGACCGAAAACTTTGGAAGCTGTTTCACCAGCCATTCAGACAACGAGGACTGAAGTGTGTCATAAACAGCAAACAGGTCGGTGCAGGTGGTAACCACTTCAATTTCGGACACCTTCAGCTGTCCAGTTTTACCTCCCCTTGGCACGGGGGAGCACTTCTCTCCTGGCAGTGCGACAGCACCCAGGACAGAACAAGCAGGGGCCCAACCTTCATTCCCACCCCGGCAGCACCCCCACCGCAGGGCCCCGCGCTGGCCTGCCTGTCAGAGGCCACTCCTCCGCTTAAGTCACGAGGCAGAGACACGGTGAAAACAAGAACTTTTAAACCTTCTTTTTCTCAGTTCTCGGGATGTTTTGAGTGTGTGACCAAAAAGAACTAGATCCCAACACACGAAAAGAAAGGTAAGGCGTAGTTTTTGACACTCTGCAACCCAGCCGAGGCAGGAGCTCGGGGCAGAGCCCAGACAACACACCGGAGGGTCGAGGTCATTTCGCCCGCGCTGTGCGGCTGCCGCAGCCCCGGAACCTACGGCGGCGGGGGGGACGCTACTTACAGCCCTGGTCTCGTACAGCACCAGCTTCTGCACGGAGCTGATCAGGGGGGCGGCGGCCGCCACCGGCATGGCAGCCCCGAGGCGCGGCGGGGGCTGTCCGAGAACACCCCGGGAACAGCCGGAGCCGGGGGCTGAACACGCCGGGGCTGAGCGGGGAACCCCCGCCGGCATCGAGGGAACCCGGAAGTGCCGGCGCGCCAACGCGCAGGCGCGCCCACGGGGGGCGAGAGCGCGCCTGCGTCGCGGAGGCGCGTCACGCGCAGCCTCTCNCGGGGCGGGCGAGGCGGCGGCGCCATCACCACCGCATCCGCACTTCCCGCCGGGAACCGCTCCCCGCGGGGTGAGCACGGTCAGCACCAGGAACAGCTCCACAGCCCCGCCCACGCCCCGTGTGGGGCGGGGCCCCTGCGTCTCCCTCTGGAGGGGGCGTGGCCAAGGGCAGGGGGCGGGGCGCGGCCGTTGCCTGGGCAGCGGGGGCGCGCACGGCGGCGCTCCCACCGAGATGGGGGCTCCCCCCGGGACATTGTCCTGGGGGTGGGTAGAGGGGTGTGTGTGTGTGTGTGTGTGTGTGTGTGGGTGTGT